>CAEGAE010065946.1:0-21519 GCA_903067095.1 Girardinus metallicus | reverse complement strand
TATATATATATATATGTATATATATATACGTATATATATAAAATACCCTTTTAAACCACTTGACCATTTTGGCAAGAAGTCTATGCATTCTGGACAGTTTTAGAAAGGTATGAGAATGTTGTACTTACTTTCCAGGTTTGAAAAGGCATGTGGAAAATATAGTTCAAACAAGTCTTGAATATTAACACTATGCCCTAACCCATCATCTAAAGGTCATGTCCATCCCTCTTTCCATTTGTAAATCCATTATTCTGTCAGTTTATTCATTGAACTGTCTCTCCCTTCTTTATGTTTATCTTTTTAAACTGGCCTAATATGGCTGAGGACTCTGGAAATTTTAGTCTCAAAACCAACTTTGAGATGTAAAATTCCTAAATGAGGGGTAAAGACTCGTTAGTCACGAATGTAGGCCTTACAATCGTTTCATCCCAAAACCTTTCCATGCAGCACACACAGGCACAACCCACTGTGCCAGCTGGCAGGCAGTTGGCAGCCCAGTGCAGGATTAACTGGTACTAGTATGCTGGCCTATAAATAGAGTCTACCAACTGCTTCAGGAAATGAACCATGATGGAGCCTCCCAAAGGCCCACGAACAGGATGTGCTTTTTATCCTCTCCCCCTCTGCATGGATTTATCACTGCCTGCATCTGCGAGCTCCATAATATTCATTACTGACTTTCATAGAGAAGCCTCCAAAAGGGGTGCACATCACAAAACACCTGCTTTTATGCTGCAGTGGTCTATATATACGTGCAAATGCCCTGCGTGATTGGAGCCAAAGCCAATTTACTTCACACAGGATTTACAGAGCCGTTGTTCTGCAGCCTGTGTGCCGTTCTCACAATGGTGAAAGGCATTGTTTCTCTCCTGCACTCACCCTGAGCATTGATCTTCTGTAGGCTGAACAGACTATTCGCTTTGTATGTTTGCCTGCCTTAGTTGACGCGCTCCGGGGATTGATTCTGGCTATGCAGTCATTATCTGAGCTCAGAGGGGGCAGTTTGGCTGTAACCTCTGGAAGGAAGACACAAGCATGGAAAAATGGTTAATGACAAGAGTTTAGTGTGGGAAAAAGAGCTGGTATATATATGCGTGTTTGTGCATGTGTGTGTGTGTGTGACTTTACAGAATAGTGCATAATATTGTGAAATCAGGATAAAGGTATGAAGAGTGCAACATTCTCGATATTAGCTGTAAATAGGTTAATTGAACTTTAAGAAATTAGTTTTTTAAGTGTTAATCTGCGCTTAGTTAATTGTCAACTCTGGTTTTGCAGTTTAAAAGTGAGGAAAGGTCTTATTTTTGTAAAATAGTGTTTGTTTCTATTTTAAATCTCTACATTAAAACAAGGTTGATATTTGTAAGTGGAATCCTATTGAAGCAAGTTGTTTTTTTTCAGTATAATTGTCTAGTACCTAGGAATGTTCAACACATATTGATGAAATCAACCAAACTGTTCATCCATCCATCCATTTTCTAACACCCTTGTCCCTTAGTGGGGTCGGGAGGGCTGCTGGTGCCCGTCTCCAGCTAACGTTCCGGCCGAGAGGCGGGGTACCCAAACTGTACAATGGAATACTAATATGATGCATTTTTAAACTCCTCAGTATATCGTTGGACGAAGTCAAGGCTAAAGTGGTGCTTGTCCATGATGAGACGAGGGTTCTCTCCGAGGATGAAGCACTGGTGAGCTATTTTTAAACTTCAATAACACAGTTTTCTTCAAGGTTTTTCATGTAGGCTTCACTTCATGGTTAAACTTTCCGTAGGTTGTTTTAAATTTAGGTTGCACTTTCTTTCTTTTCTTTTAATTTTCTCATAAATTAAAATTTTATTTGAAAGCTCCTGCCCTCCTTCCGCCGCCTTTAGACATTTTAGATAACAAAATTAATTTTGTAGGTATTCTTAATCATTTTCCACTGCCGTTTAGACAACATTTAAGTCATTTTTGTGTCAGTTACAAAGGAAATAAGAATCTGTTACCACGTAAACCTAGTGAGAAACAGTTGGGCAGCAATCAAACCGAAGTAAAACGACAATATTTCTAAGTATTTATAGAGTCTTCCCTATTGCCACTGATTTGTCGCTAAGCATACAGCAATTGAGTGTGCAAGGCCTTACTTATTTTAATGATGGTATTATATAAGCAAGAGCTGGCACTGATGGTGGTTTATTTATTGACTTTTGATTAAATTAACTAGTGATTTCTTATATTGGCCAATGAAAATATATTTGTCTTTAAAAATGAAAATACTTTTATTTCAATATATTTACCAACCGGATGGAAATTAAATTCACAAAACGCATAAACACTGACTTGAGGCAATTTCAAGTGCAACACAACCTCTATGAGTTAGGGAGCCTATTACAATATTACACAAGCATAGAGAAGTCCTTTTTGCAATTAAGGTCTTAAATCAGGTATTAAATCATACTAAACTTTTCTTGTTTTAGGTCTGTTAGTAATGATACAATTATTTGCATTTCCAAAATATCTAATTGATGTTGCAGATTTTTTTATTACCTTCTTTGAAATCTTAGGTTTATAGAAAATAACATTATGCCTTCCAACAGTTTGGGAAAGCCCGTGATGTTATGTCTTTGTAAACACCTGACAGGTTGCTTTATGTCAGAATTAAAGCGAGGAAGAACTTTAGCAGACAGTTCCCTTTTGTGACATTATGGGAAATCAAATGAAGTCAAGGAAAATATCCAGAGGAGAATTGTTGATCTCTACTAGCCTGGTTAATGCTTCGGCACAACTTTGAGATAGCTGAAGGTGCCGCTTTCAACTCTTCCAACAATTATAGGCCAGTACAAACAGCATGGAAATGTCTGGTCATGATACGTGACAGGAACACGGCTCTGTGTTCCAGAAAATAATGTGTTTTGGTGTGAAAATTGTTAATAGGCACTAGAACAAAATCAAAAGACATTTAAGATGCTGCTGTTGAGTGTCATTGCTAATAGTGAAATGTGTCCTGTATATATAGCTTCATTTTTGGAGATATGTGCTGAGGACTGATGAAACTTAAATGTGTTTGTTTGACCATGATTGCTGCTGTTATATTCGAAGAAGAAAGTTGGAAACTTGCAAAATCACCATCCCAACCGTGAAAATAACTTGTTTTGGTTACTAACTTTGTTTTGTTGTTTGCTCGATCATATGTGGTTGCTACGTTATAAATAACATAATGAGGAATGAACATTATGTAACATCTTACATTACCAACAATTCCTATCTAGTGGTGATACTAGTAACAAAACTAAGTCAATGTTTTGGAAAGGCCATCACAATTCCCTGATCTGAGAAAATATACGGACTGGGCTAAAAAGATGTGTGAGAGAGTAAAGCGGCCTACAAATCTGACTCAAATCAGATTGGGCCGGTACTCCAGCGAACTGTTGTATGAAGCTTGTGGAACAAAACCCAAAGGCTTTGAACCATGCCATAGATTTTAATAGACAATTCAACCCAACACTAATGAAATGTTGGTGGACTTCCAAAGTTAAAGATGGTAAAAAAATATCTCATTATTCTAACATTTAGCAAACAAGACATTTTAGTTATCCTAAATGACATCAGCAGTCAAATATCTGGTTTCTAACTTGTGAATTGGTTTGATTGCAAGTCAGAAATGGAAATAGGAAACAATAGATTAACCCATGGGTAAAAATTGGCGAAGAATTGACACAAAGCCTAATAAAAGCAGCATTTGGTAAACAAACATGGATAGAGGTTTTACCTGTCTGCTCATTTTTAAAATACAGTTTGTCTTTTTTTTTTTTTTTTAAATATACCAAAACATAAAAAAAGCAAAACTGAAGTATCATTCTGAGCTGATTCTCTAATGGCATGATTATCCAGCAGCCTTGATGAAGGATTAGAAGTGGATGTAGAAAATGTAGCTTTAGCGGTGGGTTTGTTTACCTGGTCATTTTTAGAGCTCCAGGGAGGTTTTAAGTGGGAGTGAGGGAAAATTGCAAGCTACTATATGTATGCCATGTAGTTTTTATTTATTTTTTTTTGTATTTTTATTTTGGTTAACTTTATGTCTGGTTACTCCATTTTGAGTGTTGTCTCCACTTGTACAAGTGGATTTCCTCCACACTCATTTCAATTCTGAACACGATGCGTACAGCTTCCCAGTGGTGATTTAAAAAAAATATATATTTAATTTTCCCTTAAGCTGTTTTTGTGCGGGAATGTGTCTGTCTGTTTCACTTAAGACTTGTTGATCCCCCGTTTTACGAGGCAGCACATAACAAGATGTCTGCGTGTAAACAAAGCAGCCCAAACTTCCTCTTCTTTTCCTTTTTTTTCATATACTATAACATTCATGGGGACCACACAAAGACACACGCACACACAAAACAACAAAACAGAGAAGCTTCAGAGCTCTGACCTGCATGAAAGTCTCACAGATGAGAAAAATCTGTCTGTGTTAAATTTTCCTGGTAAATGGGAAGACATTCTCAGTGAATTCAGCTGCATCTGAAGAGGATGAATTAGTATAGAGATTCATGAATATGAAAATGTGCGCTTAACTGCAGCCATAGCAAACTGTAATCAAGCTGGGCAAATTAAACAGGCTGCCATTAAACAAGCAATTTACATTAAAACTGACGAGGGGCTCAGACAGTCAGACCCTATAATCAAAGTTGGGGCCTAAAGGGATCGTATCTTTAGAGGAAGTTAATTTTTAACTGTTTTGGCAATGCTCAGAGAACAAGGCCTGGTCGTCTTCAGCAATTGTCTCTTAAAACAAGGGGCATGCTTTGGTGTGTCCAACATGCACCAACTATAGGAGGTACTGGTTAGTTTGCAAAGTTGACTGAACAAACAAGTGTTGCCTGATGCAAAATTATGTTTTGACATCTGTGTTGATTTTGAAATTAGGCAAAGAATAGAGTAAGTTGTTACTAAAAAAATAACCTATTAAAATGTAAAATTTGATCTTTACTTAAAAGCGGAAAAGCAAGTACTCGTTCCAAAGCTATTAAAGTATATTTTCACATTATATTGATTGTTCAGTAAGTATTTTATTTTTGCTTGCTGATATTCTGAATTTAATACAGATTCATTTATAGAAGGTGAACATTTGTGAGATTGGTGAGTGGTCAGTCTTAAAATTAGTTTCAGCTATAGTGGGGGAAAAAAGCATTTAGTCAGTCACCAACTGTGCAAGTTCTCCCACTTAAAAAGATGAGAGAGGCCTGTAATTGACATCACAGGTAGACCTCAACTATGAGAGACAAGATGAGAAAAAAAATTCTAAAAATCACATTGTCTGATTTTTAAAGAATTTATTTGTAAATAAGGGTGGAAAATAAGTATTTTTTTCCCCACTGTTTTAGCTGCACACATGCGTGATTATCATTCATAATTACTCATGATTATGAATGATTACAATTCATAATCATAAGGTAAAGCAGTTCATTTTATGCTTACGAATTGTTGAGCCTTTGGGCGTGTTTGGATGGATAGTGGTGAAATGATGCTTCAAGTGAGACAATGAAATTTTCAGTTTTTTCTTTAAAAAAAAAATTCTTCCCATTTAGGTAGAAATGTTAATTTCTCCTCTTTATATTTCTTTACATTTTCACATACAAAAAAAACTACAGTCATAAAACACAGTCAACAATTGAATCACAACATTTTGTCTGGTGGCATCGTTATACATCAGAATGTTTATTAATGTGTCATTTATTATGTTCCAAAAGCAAAAGTTTGTTCCAGATTAGCGCTAGCTCAACAGAATTCTACCTGTGCATTGTGCATGTTACGCTGGTTTTGCCAGGGCTTTCTTCAAGCAGAGTCAGTTCAGCATCGTCACAGTATCAACTTTTCTAAACACCAATTTAAAAAAGAACCACACAGGAGGCGACAAAGAGCAGAATGAGAGCCGTGGGTTCGCCAGCGCTGACTTGTAGAATGGTTGCTGCTAATGTTTGAGATTGTGACTAAATCTTGTACAGAAAAGACCTTCAACCCAATAACCTCCCAATCATAGCTAAATAAGATTTTATAAAACATTTGGAAAGGGGCAAAGCTTTGCTCCACCGTTCACGTCCAAGGCTTGGCTTGCTTTTCTTTTTGAGTCTATACTAACATTACATTTATTTGGCTGTGCTGCAGTAAAATACCAAAAACATGTGTAATCCCTAAGTTGAACAATAAAGCCAACAAGGAAGAAACACGGACTCTGTGATGTTTTTTTTTTCTCCTATGTGTTTTTTTTCTGAAATGAAAGGCATTGCTAGTGTTCAGTTGTGCTGAATAAAGAGCTTGATAAACTTTCCTCTTTTACACTTACAAGTGGTGATCATATTTTTCGGCATTTTTTTTTTTTTTTTTTGTTCTCTGATTCAATTTGTTTCATTTTCACATCATTTTTATTAGTTTTCCTGCTTCTTTTCCCCTTCCCCTATAAGAAGCTTTGGCCTCCCCCCGAAAATTCACTTTCCACTTCACTGGCCCAGATAATTCAAGAAGGATTTTCGGGAGAACAATTTGATGATCAAAGGGAAGCTCGACGCTCAGAAGGGAAAAAGGGTATTTTGAATCGGCTCTCCCTCTGTGTTCCAACATTATGTTATAGCCTTTCATTACTGTAGAAACCCCTGCTAAGGTAGGGTTACTTTAGTTCAGACAATAAATGGTAGAGAAGCCAAACAGCGAAAGAAGGGGAAGGAGAAACGTAATTTTAGTAATGAAACTTTTGCACAGACTGAACTTTTAGCGCTTCTTTATTTTGCCTTTATTAATGGGACAATACCTTCATAGAACCGTCGACGTGTAACTCAACTCGGTCTGCAGCAATGTCTCTGAGAGCAGGAAATTGCTTTCCGTCAGCCTATACACGTTTTGTGCCGAGGCGTGTATCACTTATCCATCTTTCTACCTGCTCACATTCCTTTAAAGCCCTCTACTCAATCTACTAGAAACAGTCTGAGAATATTGCATGTTTTCCGTTTGAACCGGAGAACTAGAGTAATCCTCCGTTTAAAAAAAGAAAAGCCAACCGTGGTGCTCATGCACTATTTAATGTTGACGAGACAGGGGAAGAGTTAAGGGAATTTCACTTTTTGTTAGTGTGCAGAACAAAAAAAAATCCTGCAGGTGTAAGGAAGGAATTTCTCTACAACAGCTAACAGTCTGCGTGAAGACATTTGTCGTGCTTTAAGATGTAAAAGCGGAGGCTATATGTTCAATTATGCGTCAGAATAGCTTAAAGGTAGACATTATGATAGTGGAGTTTTAATTTAGCTGGGAGGCAATAGTGCGTAAACAAATTGACAATAAAGCTGAATTTAAACTGCTCATGAAAATGGCTTTTTTTTTAAACTGCGCTCATTTTATTTTGTGACCAAATGTGGAGTTGATGTTTCTTTTGTATTTTTCGTACTCTAAAGTGAAGCCCCAAATGATTCATGCCAAATTATTGTCAGATTTAGGTAGCTGTTCAGTTTTACTGAAGAGTCCAAACTTCAGTCTGATTTGTGGAGGCCAAAGATTAGAGTGACTGAGGTTGGAAGACATCCTCGCAAAAACATTGCAGAAAGCTGATCGGCAATTGTAATACTGGTCTTATTGCTCTAATGAAAACAAAAAGATTATTCCTTCCATTACCGAGTAGGAGTTTTCAACACGACATTTAAATAAATACATGATTTTAAAAAAATAAGTTATCTGTCCCCCCCCCCCCCCCCCCCCCCCCAAGAAATAATCTTTTTTTTTTTTCTTTTTCTTCCAAGGATTGCATTTGAAAATGTTTTATTTTCTATCACAAAGCAAATTCTTGGTTAATGGAAATCATTTTAAATCTGAGCCTGCCAGGAGTTTGAATAATTTCACAACAATTTACTAGATTTATTATGCAGAATTGGTAGTATTTGTTCTGTATCTTGATTGTCTCACAAGGGGGGGAAATTTGTGTTGCAGTGAGGCATTTCAAACATATAAAAACAACCTAAATACCCACATTGACTTTGCAACGTTTTCCTGCATGTTTGAGGTGTTTCCTTTTAAGCACAAGAGAAGGAGAACCCCAAAAACGATACTGCTAGTTTTAGATTTTAACTATGGTATTTTCAGCAAAGGTCGGTAATCATTTTGGACCCTTTGCCATTTTATAGTTAGATAATTTCATACCTGACTGTTTTTGTTTGCATTTTAAGAGCTGCACTGTGCTTCAGGCTTTTTTCAATAATGATATTGCTTAGATGAAGGCAAAGGCTATACAACTTAAAGGGGAGGTGGTTGTTTTGCCTCTCCATTTCATGCTTTTGTTTTTGGTGTTTTTGTACACAAACCTTTTTGGGTAAAAAGAGCCAAATGTTCTGGAACACTTTGTGCTGACTATGAGTCAATTCTTACGGCCCTCTACGCCTGCTGCAATAAGCAATAAATCAATTAATAGCATGATAAATTAAAACAACCTCAGTAAGTTCTATTTGCATGATTTATTGTTTTTCTCTTTCTCTTTCTACCAAAAACTCAATGATGAGACTTCAGTCTGGCACATTGGTCTCAACTAGCCCCTTTTTTTGAAGGACAATTTTGTTTACAGAGACTTTATAATTCAATTCATTTCTTTCTGTTTGTTTATTTTTGATATTCAAAATGTCTTCAAGTTGTCGCGTTATATATTTATTAGAATTTAAAGTTTATTGGTCTTTGAGAATGTGTTCTTGCATTACATCATATGTCATATCATACCATAGTAATATGATTGTCGCAATCTGTGACGTTTTTCTGTCCCTCAGTCAGTAGGCTGTGTTGTGTGACGATTGTAACTCCATTATCTAGTGAACGTGCAATAGAAGTGGACCGAGAAACGGTACATTTTGGGTCAGTGATATGACTATATGGACTGCTTTTACCATGGAAACAGACAAAATCACACCAAACCGTACTGCTGTGTGAAAATGAGGCATTTGTTTACGTTCTATATCTGAAGTGAAGTAAATCTAATTTGAATCTAACGAGTATTATCGACATTTTTCCACGTAATTTATAGTTATTAATAAAGACTTCTCGTGATGACAATTTAGATTTATTGTGACAACAATAATTTACAGTTGTCGTAAATTTCGAAAACCAAAAAGCTATACGTTTTGCCAGGATTATATTTTTTAGAAACCCGCTGTTGGTTTTGTAATAGCATAAAAAAATCAATGAATTAAAAAATTGCATTAAATGCAGTTATGAAGGTTGATTATTTGGTAAAGTTGTCACAATAAATTTGACAAAATATCATGATAAAGTCTATGTTGCTAGTCCCTAATAACTACTGTTTTAGTTAGATTCAAGGGTATAATCACAAGAACTCATATGAGATATAATGAATCAACTGATTTGAATATGTTAAAAATATTATAAATCTTCTAATGTGAATATTTTTTATTACTCTTTTATCCACCCACCCTCCCACCACTCCATCCATCCATCCATCCATCCCTGAATAATATAGTAGTGTTTGCAAGGAATTGATGGTACACTGTCCAAAGAAAGAACCAAGGACACTGAAAATCTGTTTGAAAATGTGTGCAATTTTCCAATTAAAGAGGTGCAGGAAGACTGGAGAGGGAAATCTGTTTATTTTCATGAAAATACTTTATTCTGTGGAAGGTCAAAACTATGTGAAAACCAAAATATGGATAACAAAAATAGGCAGCGCATTCTGTTCTTCTTATCTGATATCAAAAGCCCTCTTTAAGCTGTTTATCCACTCTTGACATTCCTCTGTCACAGCGACAGCTCGACAGCAACCCACAGAGTCCCAGAGCACCTGCCACATAAACAAGCCTGACATGATTTTACCTTCCCACCTTGGCAACAACGCTCTCCTGATGCTCCCGTCAACATCAAGCATTCTGCACAAAAACAAAAACCGCGTTACCCTCCCTCTCCTCGTCACTGCTGACCAAGGTCGGCCTCTGCTGACCAGCTCTGTGCACCATCTGTCTGAGATGGTTGACATTTGGCTCATGCTTGAGCTGAAATCTCACCTCAGAGGGGGCCCTGACATGTTTGCATTCTGTTTTTTTTTGGCAACGTGTGTCAAAAGAGCACATTTCTCCTAGATTTTATCTGAACTGCAGACAGGAAGGTTTGCCTTTAGAAATGTGAGGCGGGGAGCAGGCGATGCATATTGAATCTTAATGCTTTACCGTAGTCATTTTATCACCATTTCCAGTTAGTTTGTTAGCTCTGTTTCTGATTTCAATCAACTGAAAGTACCTGAGCAGACACATGAAAATAAAAACAGGTGTTGTTCTGCACAGTGTATGATGATGTCTCATTAGCCACCAGAGGGGGGCAGCAGCCTTCTAAGTTAAGCTCAAACTACTGTAATAGAAAATGGAAAGTCACATTCACAGGTCATTTAATCTCTTTGTTTTGTCACGGGCTGGGCCTCTGGTGCTGCTTTTCTGCCTCACACGCACTCACAAAAACAGAAACATCTCTCTTGTTAGGAAAAATTCTCCTTCGCTTGCGAGATATATTTATGAGACTGTTTTTATACAGCTGGTTGGTTGGCTGGTTTCATAAGCCTGCAGTGATTCTAAGATTAAATGTGGGTTCTCAGGAGATTCCTGGGCCTGTATATGATTACTGTTTAACAGTGTTGGGGGGTGGGAGGGGTTTATTTATTTTTTTAGCTGTAAAGGGTATTTGTGAGTTTGAATCTTCTCTTTCCTCACTTACAGTAACTTGAAAGATTATTACGTTGCCTGGCCAAAAAAATAGTCGGCACCTGGATTTAACAAAGCGAATCTGTACGAGCCTGCGGGTAGATAGAAGGCTGATTTCTGCAAGGAAAAAAATTCAGGCTCACCCAAACATTTATCAGGCTTCCCTTAGACTCCTTCATTGCCGAGCTAGATCTGCCATTTACCATTGCTCCTCTGCTCATCGGGTTATTCGAGTAGTTAGTGGAACAAAAAGTCACTCTTACACACCTGTCTCATGCTTAACAATAGTATGGATAGGATTTTATATGTAGGCTACTGGTCCAATTATGACGAAGTCAGGCTGGGTGAAACACAGCCTGCCAAAAAAGTAAACATTGTGAATGCCTCAGTGTTGATGCTTAAACTAAAACATGTCCTGCAGTAATATTGGATTTTGTTTTAATGTTAAGACTGACATTGTTTGGGAAATGGATGTTTAGTGTCACTGGGAAAACCCAGTGACACTTAACAACAAAAGTGATGACCATTTGGAGTGTGATTAATGTTCATGATATACCTAATGCCCCAAAGGTGCTCCTTTGTTGCTGACTACCTGCACACAGTCTTACAATCTGATTTGTTTGTCAGATAGTCATTGATCCAGGCAGTTGCTAAGGCATCAGCCTGTGTTTTTTGGAGTTGCTGTCAAAGCAAAACAGCAAAACAGGCTGGGTTGTGTTAAATGCACTAGAGGAATCACAGAGCATGATCATCACAGTTCTGATTGCTTTGTCCGGATGACAGTGGGTTTGATGAACCGGGTGTATGATGGCATCGTCAACTCTAACTCCACAGCAACAAGCAAACTACAGGAGGTCCTCATATGTCATGGCAACAGGTCTATAATCCTTGAGTACGGATGGGTTAGCTTTGTTTGGTGCCAGAACAAGTTAGGATGTTTATCACAGCACTGGGACATTCTCCTAAGTCGGGCTATCATGAAGAGGAGTTGCAGAATCCCACAGAGCTGGTCTGCACAGGCACTAAGGACTCTGAGGCTGATACCATCTGGACATGAAGATTTCAGTTTTACTTACCTGCTTTGATGTGGAATACCTTATGTATCACTGTGTTGTTTGTGGAATAGCTCTGAATGTTTGGAGGTTGTAGCACTCCAATGAGAAAAGTAGAGAAGTGTCAAAAACTGATTTTCTTAAAAGGTTTTAGTCAAGTTAAAACAATTTCTATCTGGCTTTGTGAAGCTGTATCTGGAAGGATGGAAGTTAAAAGGGGGCAGGTCAGCACCACAGCTTTATCACCTGCCACCCCACATGTCACATTTTTCCTTTTCCGACTGGAGTGCTTTCGACTCGTATAATTCGAAATGACAGGTAGAAACCTGTGGCGGAGTTGTGTGTTTTTTTGTTTTTTTTTTAGAACTCAGGTGGAGAAAAGTTTCTTGCTAGGAAAAAAAAAAACAGTTGTATGTCATGTTCTTGTAAGATGGGAGGAAGGCGAGGAAACTTCAGAGGAGAGGCTGCACCCAGTGATCCGGACGATAACTGTGAAGGAGTTGTTTTTGTTTTTGTAGGCTGAGCCAAACCCTGACACTTCTCGATCTCTTGCCTCACCCTTCTCTAATCTTCCCTGCACTCATCTTTTGTTATGCAACTGTCACAAGATTGGATGTGCTTGAGGTTGCTTGGGTGCTGCAGTTAATGGAACCTGTGGGAAGTCAAAGGCAAGAGAGGGAAAGAGCAAAATGGAGAGGCTGCTCCGGCAAGTCTTGCTGTCCAATAACTAAATTGCCCTGATTTTAATTCCAGAAAGCATGAAAAATATAACATGGAATGATACAGGCAGTCAGGTGAAGGGGATATGAAGCGCTTTAGCTCAATTACTGACAGTTCTAGCTTCCAAGTTACACTGACAAACCAGGCTTTAAGCAACCCCAAGGCAATCATCTGTGTCCTTATCAGCTCTAACCACTTGACAAATACTATTGATGTTGCAGCTGGGTAACTGCAGCTCCAGAGAACATGGTACACGCCGAGTGGTAAGCCACATAGGGACATTTCAGTCCACTGGGACAGTCTGTACCAGCTCATTCTACACGAGTGTATTGATTGCTGATGTTTTACTTTATTGACATAAACACTGTTTTAAATACCTCCTTCCTAACATCTAGGGAAACAAGTTAGTCGAATTATCCTCTTGTTCTTCTAATGACGGTATATTTTTAATGTAATAAAGCTGAGGTGATAGAGAGCTGGTTTATTGGAGTTTTTACTGCTAAATAACATATCTTGTTTCTTTAAACTTAATCCAGCATTAGATGTATTGACACATGTATGCTGGAAAATATGTTATGATTTTTAATCAAATACATTTAAAAACGCTTTAAAGGTGTTGTGCATGAGCAGCATAAGCCACATGTCTCATAAATTAGATTACTTTACAACAGCCTAAATCGTTCATACAAAATAAAGCCACAAATTTTATTAACAAACAAACAAACGTAAATGACTAAAATTAAAATGAATATTTGTTCTCGTTTCAAACCTTGCCAAAGATTCTCAGTTGTATTTACGTGTGGATTTTGACTGGACTCTTTAATTTTCAAATTTTTTTCTATTCAGCTTCCCATCAGCTTCCCATTAACATGGACAGGGAAGCACCCCAACAGCATCTTGCTATCACTGCCATTTTTAAGTATGGAGATGTTATGTTTAGGACGATGTGAAGCGTTGGTGTTCCTAAGGTCCAGTTCAAGTGACTACACCACAAACATAACAATACTCTTGTTGGAATCACTTCTAGAGCAATTTAGACTGTAAAAATCTAACAAGAAAAACAAAAAAAGTCTCATGTTAAATTATTACTTCTTAAATTAGGAAGACAGGCTCATTTGATTTTGATTTTAAACTTATGTAAATGTCCAGTCATGTTCTCAGTTCTTCTAATCATTTACGTAACCTAATTTGAGGTTTGGAAAACACACATCTGAAATAACCAATTTGATGTTAAATTAGCAACTTATTTGGATTAAATTTTCAAGTTACACAACGCATCAAGTAGCCGGTAAAAGGTTTCTGGTGCTTCCAACAGTATATTTGACAATTAGGATATCACCAAACTGATATGGATACATTTGAAAACATAAACTTGTCGTCATCTTTCTTTGATTTTTAATTCTCCTAATGTGTCTTGTGTTTGGAGCGTTTCTTGAATTCCTTTTGGCTGCTTTGTTCTGTTTTTGTTCATTGTACAACAGCAGGAGGTCTTTCAAAACCATTTTGGAGCTTGGGAATACTGTTTACAGAAATTTGTTGCTCAGCAGTGCAGATATTCACATCATTCTCGTTCTAGCTGTTTTGTTTGGTCCTTTGAAGCTCTGAAACATTTGAGTGAAAAGTCAAAAGTTGTATGCGCTCATGGAAGGCGACTGATTATGTTTGTACATGAAAAAATGTATGTTTAATCATCCATCCATCCATCTTCTAACACCCTTGTCCCTAGTGGGGTAGGGAGGGGTGCTGGTGTTTATCTTCAGCTAACGTTCCGGGTGAGAGGCGGGGTCACCCTGGACAGGTCGCCAGTCTGTCGCAGGGCAGTACGTATTGATTATAGTTTTGGCTCAACTAAATGTTGGTAGTGATGAAATTTGGACTTCCAAACATTAGTTTTGTAAAACAAATGATGTCAAGAACACATAATAGAAACATTTTTAAAACCATTCTAACATTTATTAGCAATTAGCATTGTTAGCATAACTAGGTGTAACAGCTTATTTCTAGATTTTAAAATTTCCTACATTGTATCAAATTTTGTCACCAATTTACCAACATTTCCTTATCCAGTTTGACCAAGAGCAGATTAAATGTTTAAAAGGATTAAAAAATTCAACCTTTTGAAGGTCATTTAGCCTTTCCGTTTGCTGAAGTCTCTAGTTCAACAAAAAAGTGTTTATTGGACAAGTGTTTGTTCCTCAGCCGCTGTTAATCTAAGAATATAAAATAAGATTCACCACTCTAAATGATTGCACAGAATATGGAACAAAATACGGTCCTGTATTTTTGTCGTAAATACAAAAGAGGCCCTGCGAAGCAGCACACTGTTCAGTGGACTTCTATTTTACGTTGTGAATGTATGCCTAAACCGCCTTAGAATAAAATATGTGTCCATGAACTTGAGACTTGTGTGATATGGAACATTTTATTAGATTAAATATATGGGGAAATCATTGAGTTAAATAACACAAAAAATAAAATCTTTTGCTCAGAAAACCATGTAAATATAAAGCAATAAGCTGTTCTCTTCATTTTCTCTAGTGATATTGAATAGTAAGGTACATTAAATATTATGCAACTTTGTGCAAATATAAATTAAATATGGCGAGCTGTATGCTTATCCTTTTCTGCTTCTCGCTCTTTTTAACTTTGAATTATGAGATGTGAATCCAAAGGTTCAGATAACTGGATAATATGATTTCTTTTTTATTACTGTACACTTCATTGCGGAAAAACACATTAGAAGATTACACTAATACATGATCATCACAGTCAATGTTTTCGGTATAAAGCATGTTATGTTTTGTTGAGCTTACCTACAGTTGTTTCCAGGTAATCTGCTTGATTTAGTTGTTTTTCTAAATATCAAGTCGCATTAAATAACATCCGACACTGGACAGACCTCTTGCCTCTGAAAGAACATCTCATCGAAGCGCTTTAGCTTGTTTGTGGGGGGTGACTGTTGATGTGTTTGCCGTTTCTATGGCGACCTCCATCATAAGACAATAATGAAAACTCTCCGAGGCCATCAGGGTGCAGAAACTGCATGTCCTCAGCGTTTCAGCCTTACGTGGGGCTTAGAGGAGTTACACAACCTGACGTTCTCCCTCAGAACGTTTCTCTCCTGCATCATCTGAGGGCTTCTGAGACCGCCAAAGATTGGGGCTTGCTAGCAAAGGGATGACACACGGAATGACAAAACTCCCAGTGTCTGTCTGTCAGGCTTGGTCTTTATCCGACTGACATTTGCTGGCTCAGGCTCATCCAGGCTCTAGAGAAAGCCAGGGATAAGAGTCAGACACAGATGGCTTTTTTTTCCTCCTGAATTCTGTTGAGCACAAGATTTATAATGGAAAAGAAATGTTCCCAAATCCACATCCTGTTTTTACCAACTCTCAGAAATATAACTGAGACTTGCTATGATTTAGACACCTAGGAGTTATCTCCTGCAATATTCATACATCTTGAACTTTTGTTGCATTTTTGCTGTGCAACAACCACAAACTTCAGTGTATGCACTGTGGTGAAGTGTAAGAAAATAATACATTGTTTTTAATGTAAAAAAAAACAACTAATCTATAAATTGTGGAGCACATTTGTCAAGAGCTCATCTGTATTAAAAAATTAAAAAAAAACATTTAGAAAAAAAGCCACCCCTACATTTAACAGTTTGTCAATTGCAAAATACTTAAAGATCCAACCAAAACATTAAGAGTTGCTTGAAACCAGGCTTTTTTTGGGGGGCACACAACAACCTACAGAAATATCAATTAGAGATGAAAAACTCCTTGATCTTCAATCAAGAATCAATACCCACCCAAACAGGAGAGCCAAAAAATGTAGCACTTGCAGAATGCTTTCAGTGGCATAAACCTAAAACTCCGACTCACCAAGGACGCATACATTTCAGTTTAAAACCTAGTAGCAGCATCAAGTTGTGGGCATACGTATCTTTAGCTCAGACGAAGGAAGTTGGGAAGTTTTGGAAGGATGGACGGACCTGAAAAAAGTTCACCTTCAAGCAGGACAATAACCCTAAAGATATAACCAGAAATAAGTTTAAAACTGATGTATTAGAATGGTCCAGTCAAAGTCTAGAAACACTTCAAAATTAATTCACAGATTCTCTCCATCCAAACTGACTGAGCTTGAGCTATTCTGTAAAGGACGAAGGTTACGAATGTCTATCTTTACATGTGAGTACAGCTGGTAAGACTTGTAGCGTTAGTTACAATTAGAGGTGGCTCCACAAAGTATTTTCTAAAGAAAGCTTCAACAGGCTTTTCAAGATTTTTTTTTTTTTTAAAGTAAAAGCGCTCTCTGCCTCTGCTGACCTAAACCATTAGTGATTAAGTCTTGGTAGGGCTGTTGTAACTGAGGAGATGTTCCCTGTATTCTGAGTGAGTCAAAAGAACAATTCAAGACTGCCTTGTGCCATTTAAAACTGATGAGCCAGAGCCAGCATGAAGGAGGAGAAGGGAGGTGTAGGTGTTAAATTGATTGGAGAGAGAAAAAAGCATCTGCTTTGCAATCGCTTAGCAGTTGCCTCAGAAGCAAGCCTGCCTTTGTTTCCAAACAAGAATACCCACTTCTGTGTGCCGAGGAGTGTCGCCTTTGAAAGAGGGAAAGAAATTGTTGCATAAGAAACATTTAAAGACTTCTTTTTTTACCCTGTTTTGCAGCTTTTCAAGACCTTGATCTATTTTTTTTTTCCATTACCACCTCAACTCCGTTTTTTTTCGCCCTGTTCTTCAGGCAGTTCTGAGTTATTATGTGGGCAGAGAACAAAAGACAAAGGATACGATGTTGGAGTCAGCAGCTGATCCAATGACAGCGAGGCGAGATGGTCTCAGGTGTACCCGCTTCTCAAGTAGCACTTCAAGTTAAGAAAGGTTGTGATTGAGGAGGCCAAGGAGTGAAAAAGAAACTCTGGGGCATCATGGGAGTTGCGTCCTGTGTGACAAGTTCCTCGGTGCATGCAAACTCCCCGACATCAAGAAAAGCAAAGAGACAGGAGACCTGAACTCTCCGACCTTCCCAAAAGTGAGACCAGACTCGCATTATGCTGAACAAGAGATTCCTGACTCTGCACTTCTCTTATTGTAGTGTATTTATGCCTCCTGTAAGTAAAACGAGATTTTCAAAGCCTAGTTTTCAAGTTTAATTTACCAGCTGCTAATGAATGCACAAGAAAATCTGAAGAATATAGGCTTCATTAAAAGTTTAGAAAAGGGTTATTTATTTATTTATTTATTTATAGAAATACAGAAAACCAAGGATTTATGACAAACCAATGGCTTCAGTTCAACATCTCCATGATGAAAATACAGAATAAAATCAGTAGCTTATGTAGTTTGTTCCTTTTTTGTTCAAGGAACAAAAAAGGAACAAACTACATTCACAATGGCTTCTTTTACTTAACAAAAAAGGGTTGCTTGATTTTGCTGTTCACTGGACTAGAGTTGTTTTTGTTTCGGTTGTCAGTGGAGGTAAAGATTCTGTAATGTATTGAGGATGGTGGACAGCTTGCAGAGAATCATGGACCACTGTTGAGTATGCATGTTTGTGTGTCACATGACAGAATTTGAACCCAAGCTTTTCAACCAAGAGCTACCACAAATAAATGACAAACCTCTTCTTTAGGTAGTACAATAGTTGGTGAAAACTGTGATCAAAACCAATTATGTTCAGCCAAATAAGTGGGGTTCTTTGACTAGAATAAAAGAGTCATAAGAGGGTGGATCTGATGGACTTCATGTTTCCCTTAGACAATAAAGCTTAGGAATACGAACATATTCCTGTTGCTACAATTGGCATTAGTGGAATACATTTTTTAAATAACAGAATTGTGGATTAGCAATTCTTGTTAAATACAGAAATATTACATAGTTCATCTATTGGGAAAAATCCTGCTAAATAAATTAGCATAGCCTTGTATCTTGTAGCCTTGTGTTTTTGAAACTTAGTTGGTTTTTAAACCAGGCTGGAATGTGGGGCGCATACAAATTCTCCTTATGTTTCCTTTTAACGATAGAAATTAAGCTTAATTGCATTCTGCTCCTGTAATATTCCTCACACAGCTCATAGCCATTCTTCCATCATTCTTTAAAGTCTAGTTGGCTAATTAATGAAGCTGTCAATCATACAATACATGCAGCACCAAGAGGAGGAAGAAGATTCCTTAATTGGAAAACTTTCCCTCTTTCCCCTTGGAGAATAACAGTTGAACGTCTTTTATCCGGATCTTCTAGAACTACTTAGAGATTTTCAAGAAGACTGTGGCGAGGAAAGTGCTTTCCATGAAGTTCTTTCTCTAGAGCAGCAGATACTTCTTGGTGAATAATGGTGGCTGCTAAAGTGGGAGGTTTGAGATTGAAGGTGTTTGGTTTATCAGATTAGATTTAAATGGAGGGCTCATTTTACCTTAGTGAACTTTTTTCACTAACTTTTCTCAAACACTTTTCAGCTTCTATAAGTTGTCTAAATCTATCACAAAAACATTTTTATTTATTTGCTGTCACTGTCATATTTTTTTCCCGCCAATACATCTGCCTGTTTTGTTTGTTGGAATTGAATGAACAAGAATCCTTACTTACCGTGTAAATACATCTGCTGGTGCATCTGAACACATCATTGTGTTTCCAGAATTGTTCAGTGTTTTGAGTCTTTCAACCCTAAACCTACCCTAATAATCCAGGTAACTCAGCCATGATTGATTATTCCCCAGTTTGTGTCCAGATAGCTACCAAGACTCAACAGTTCTTCGCTCTTGGCCCATCTTGAGGCCCTTTGTGCTGATTCGCTGGTACTGTGGAAAGCTCTCCTCTCCCTTAGTGCCTTTACAGCTCAAGGCTCTGGTCAAGAATCCTCTGCAACTAAACCCCTGTAGGAGCCATGTCACTTTCCATCTGGTATACTGAAAGTAGCTGACCAGTCTATGTATTTGGAGAGCTTCCCCTCAAAAGGTTTCTTCCAAATGCTGACAGATCCAGTACCCACAGCATTATAGCTCTTCCACTGTACCTGTCAGTGGGTATATTTTTCCTCACATGTTTATCATGCTTGTTTCACGGCAGTGTTTGTGTACTCAAAAGCTCACTCTTATGCTCATCTGCCCAGAGAACACATTTCCAGTTAAAGTTGCAGTGGAATTTTTCAAACTCTACATATTTACATTTGTGATAGTAGGTATAAAAAGCTTTTTTTTATTTATTTTTTTTTATGCTGGCACTCTCACGCTGCTGGTTGGCATGCTGCAGACAGCATTTAATAGTTGCTGTGGAGAATTGGTGTCCTGAAGATGCCACTCTGCTGTTGTTTTCTGACAGAGCTTTTTCTGTGTACTGATCATTCTGCTTCCTATATGTGGAGTCAAAATAAAAATGGTTCCTTGTTCAGGCTAGTGGGCAGAGGCTAAAAGAAACTAACCTCTGTGTCATTTCCTATTTGTACCCCACAGAAACAGAAAGTCATGGTTTTTTTACCAATTAGAATTTTTTTTTAATTTTCACCAGCTTAAAGAAACAGAGTGTAGAAAAGTTTCAGCTGCATTCATTTTGAAGGAATTTTGCTCTAGGGATTTTGTTAAAAGAAATTATTTTTTAAAAATATATATATATATTTTCCCCTATTGAATAAATACACTCAAAAGGTTGGAATTTTTAAATTTTAATCAGTGTGAGATTATACTACTGCAATAAAAAAAAGATTATTTATTTAAAGGCCTTTTGCACATCTTGGCTATAAGTGTGCTCCAAAGCGAATTTCTACTGATCTGTTTTTGTGCACAGGACCAGTTTTGTTGTCACTCCCATTTGCGCCCTTACTGTTTCATTTATTTATTTTTTACTCATGCACACCCCTCACTCCCTTTGCAGAGTGACATTTATTAATTAAATATGGTGTTCTGCCGCAGGATGTGCTTCCCTTTCCACTATCTCCAGACACTAATAATTACATTGGCATTTAGCTCCATGATAAGCCGACCCTATGGCCTTTATGAAATGTTCCCCAGGCCCTAATACTGAGGAAAATATAGACAGATGACAGGCTGTAAATCGATCCATCGGTCTGTCTTCTTGCTTTTTATCTTTGGAGAAGAAGCAGTGTTCATTAGTCTGAGAAAAGTGTCTTACCACACCACCTTTTTTAAGCATCACTAAAAGTGAGCTTTGTTCAAAATGCTACTGGGCTATTTTTGTTCTTATTTGGGCTGATGATGACAGTTTAGTACCATTAAGTAAATGCTATCACCCTTTGGTGCCACCTTGATTTATGGTTCTTCTGTACTCCATCCTTAAAGTTTAAATAAGGTAGTTATGAGCTGGCAGCATGGGAACTATATCATCTGAAGCTACGCATAACTTAAGTGAAAACTAATATTATTGTAGCTCAGTATAATTTGAGGAGTACTGCTATGCCAGAGGTGTGGGTTAATTCACACACAGGATATTTTCTTTGTCCTAGGTCCTTGGGATTTCCATTGTAAAGATTTCAGTGAGGTTTTGGAGTTGTTGGAGAACACACAGAGTCTCAAACTTTTAACACATTAACTGATGAAACATTTTCTCCTTGTTTGTGTCTTAATTAGAAATGCCCAGGTAGAATCAGTTTTTATTGAATATCCTACATTATCTACAGTGTTTGCATTTTTTTCAAAGTCATCATATTTGATGAATGAGTAACATTTCTGGCTGTCACAGACCTGTAACTTCTTCCTTAAGAGGCTCATCTGTCCTCCACTCATTACCTGTGTCAATGGCAGCTGTTTGAACTCGTTAACAGTATAAAAGACACCTGCCCACCACCTCAAACATTCACACTCCAAGTTCCACTATGGTGAAGATCAAAGAGCTGTCGAAGGACCAGAAACAGAATTGTAGAGCTGCACCAGGCTGGGAAGACTGAATCTGCAATAGGCAAGCAGCTTGATGTGAAGAAATCTACTGTGGGAGCGATAATCAGAAAATAGAAGACCTACAAGACCACTGCTAATCTCCCTCCATCAGGGGCTCCATGCAAGATCTCAGCCCGTGGGGTCAGAATGA
>CAEGAE010065940.1:0-29555 GCA_903067095.1 Girardinus metallicus | reverse complement strand
TATATATATATATATAAATAATTGTACAAGCTCCTCCTCCAATTAAAGGGGATAACTGACAGATCAGATATTTGTAGTTCTTGGTGCCTCATCCCTTCCTGTTGCTGCCCTGGGCAACTACCTATACACTGTATACATTTATTTTTTTTTTTAAAACATGTTTAAGAAAATGTTTTATTTTGTCAAACCAAACATGTCTGAAGATTTTCAGTTTTTATATTCAGGAAGGTTTAAAGGAATTTATTTTGTTTTAACCAGTAAATTAGAAATGTACCTCTCCATTAATTTCCTATGGAACTTGTGAGGTGACAATCACTTGTCCTCGCCCAGCCAAGGGCTGGGTGAGGACAAGTGATTATTGGTATGACAGTGTCTTATTGGTATGACACTGGTCATACCAATAAGACCAGTGTCTTATTGGTATGTGTGAAATTTTGAGCTTGTACACGTAGATGTGCAAACAAGGCCTAAGCAACATGAGAAAGTTGAAAATGTTAAATTTTTGTGTTCTAGTCTCACAGAAAATTCACTTCTCTCTATTGCTGGTTGCTCCCTGTTGAATCTTATTGTTGATGTTCTTGTTGACTTCCTGTTGTGGGTGGAGATTTACACAGGTAGGTACAATTTGCCAATAGACGGCCACAGGTTGCTCTGGTTAGCACTGCACTCAGGCCAAATGTAACAGAAGGCTGTGCCGTTTTTCCTCTGTCACTCACTGGTATTTCCAGCCCTTTAAAGGTGGCAGCTTGTGTTGCTCCCACAATGCTCATCTGTGAATTAATTAAACCTCTCTGAAAGAGGTAAAAATATGTTAATATTACATAATGCATGTGTCAATGCACACTATAGATGGACTAAATACTGAATGTTTACTTTTCAATGATCTGAATGTATGTATTTTACACTGAGAAGGGCATCAGTTACAGGTTGAGTCTCATTATGGGGAGACGCACTCTTAAAACTGAAGACAGTTTTCATCAGCAGGACCAACCCTGATTACTGAAACTGTGACCTTCAGCTTCTTTTAGTACAAAACCCTCCTAATTTTTGCTCCAATTTCTTCAAATTTGTTGATCCTAGATGTTGACAATGTCAGACTTTGTGTAGAAAAGAAAATGGAAAAACATATCTATTTTTTTATTAATGTCCAAAGTCCTAAATTCATTTAGAAAACTACATCTCCTGTTTCTAACTCGTGTACAGATTTGGAAGCCCACATAAAAACCAGCAGTCATTCACACAGAGCTACACACACACACACGCAGAGAGTCTGCCGATCGTAAAGCAAGTGGTGACGTCCTGATTGATCCCCCAGTGAAAATAGGCGATATTCTCCCAACATCGATATCAATAAACCCTCTTAGGCCTGAGGCTTTTCAGGGTCTGCTTTTGTTTCTCTTCAGAAGAGAGCTAAGAAAAATCTATAGGCAATTGATGGTGTCTGGGAGAAAGGCTCTATTGGAGTATATCAAATCAACATATTGGAGAAGGGAAAGTTTGGCCCTGTGAATTAAACTGCTTTTGCCCCAAGTTCAGAAGTAGAGAGGGAAGGTGGTGGCAGTAATTCAAAGCCATGGAAATACTGGTAAACAAATAATAATAGGCATGAGAATTTCTGACTGTCATTGCTCCATATACCCATCCATTCATTATCCATACACAACTATCCTTGCTGGGTCATGAGGGGCTGGTGTCTCCAGCGGTCATTGGGTGAGAGGCGGGGTCAACCTGGACAGGTCACTGGCTCACTACCAGTTCATTTCATAGAATGAAGTGCATGTAACATTAGAGCAGTATAGAAGATTGTTAATGAGGAAGCAATTATTTTTAAAATGATCATCTTCATAAAATAATAAGATAAGTCATTTTTTGTTGCCAAAAGATGATTTAGGTTAAAAAAAAATCACTTTAAGCAAAAAATGACTTGGGTCATTACTTTAAGAATGATCTGTGTATAATTGTTTTAATTCACATTTCACAGTGAGCATTTGTTATGAAATAACTATGCATATTTATACTTTGGGCATAATAGCAGTGACATAATAGAAAAAAATGCCAGAGGAGAATGTGTGTGTTTGTCTGACCTACTTGGGGACAGACAGGCTGCTTAGTGAATCGGTATTTTATTTACACATAACCTAAATTGTATAAAGAGTTCTATTTGAACTCTGGTACTATCAGACAAAAACTGTTCCAATTTATTTATTTTCTGAATCTCTAAATAACACTGAAGATAAAAAAAGGTCAAGAAACAACAGTAAAATGTTGAGCAAAAGTATTTTTTTCTAAAGGTTTGATTGTGCAAATAGCCTTTATTCTGTGACAGACTGGTGACCTGTCCAGGGTGTACCCCGCCTCTCACCCGGAACGTGGCTGGAGAGACACCAGCACCTCCCGACCCCACTAAGGGACAAGGGTGTAATGAAAATGGATGGATGGATAGCCTTTATTCACAACAACCCTCTTGTTACAGGAAGTAACATTAATACTTGTGAGTGATCCATCCAGAGTTTGTACTTAAACCAAAATTGAGAATTTGTGGAGGTAATAAAAGATTATGGTGATGGCAAAGATGCCTTACACCCTCAGACTTGCAGCTTGTTGCCAAAGACAGGTCATCAAAATACAGGTGAAAAAATGCACAAAAAATATTTTGATTGCTGTAAATCCAAAACTATTTTCCTCCTGGTTTTCAACATTCTGTTTTTAATAAAATGCAAATGAAACCAGACACATTTCACATTGTTTTATTCTCTATTGAGAGATGCCCATCTCATGTCTTTTCAGAAACAAATGTCTCTTTTGAATGGAAATTTCAAACTTTTATAAAGAGCAAATAAATAACACAGATACTTTTTTGGATTCCTGTTTTTCTCACATGTCTGAAGAAAAACTGTAACACAGCTTGCTGACCATCCTTCACAAGAGGCAGACATTTCTGCATGTAATCTGCAGAGTGAAGACCTTACACATGTAGCTGGCATTATTTTTAAAGAAGTATTATGTGTTTTGTAGGCACATAGTATAGCATGGCCATTTCATGGCATATTCAAGTAACTGTGAATATAGTTACATCAGTTAGAGTTGTAAAGAGTTCAGTGAAACAAACTGACAATTTTAGTTGAGCTTGCAGGGCGTTCCAAGTGCAGGAGGCAGAAAAACTAAAATCTTTCTTTTGTTTTTCTGTTTGTACACATAGAAGTGCAAACAATCCTTAGAGAGTAAGGCATGAGTGCTGTCTGTTCTCAGAATGAAAGTGCATAAATAATTAGGAAGCAGGCCAATAAGAGACTCTTCCACCAGAGTCATTTCCAGTGTGTATATCACCTGATAACGCAGGGAAGACATGCCAGCTGGAGAGTACAGATCACAGTGGTGGGTGAACAACCAGTGATACATCTCAAAGCACAGTGATACACTGGAGTCAAGGACTGCAGACAGCTGTTTGAAGCATACATATAGACAACACCATAATCAAGTACAGGCAAAAAAAGTAGCTGTGATCAAAAGTTTCTGAGCTCTGAGGGAGAAACACAAATTTGTTTCTTTAGTGAAACCCAAAATTCACCTTTAATTTTGAGTTTATATGTTTCACATGAAGTTTAAAAGAAATCTCCTAATGAATAATTAAGCCCTGGTACTTAAAACTGGAGACACTTTTGATTACTTTACCTTGGGCAGTTCTTGTGAGAGGGATATTCTCCAATGGAATAGGTACATTTGATTTATCAGCATTTAAAACCAGTTTTAGTTGCTCAATGGGAACCTGCATTTCATCAGAAGCAGCCTGTAGAGATTTGGATGCCTGATCAATTGAATTAGAACAACAGTAAATTACACACTCATCTGCTTACCAGCATTGAACTGAGAACTGAGGTGTTTGCTAACTGCTGCTGGCTAGTCTGAAGGAGCTGAGTGGGGGAGGGCTGCTATTTGAGGCCAAAACTCAGAAACTTGGAGCCTGAGGAGCTCTGAGGAAGAACTTCATCCTCAAAGGCGGTGCTAGGTCCAACTGGACAATTTGCACCGCTGAATTGTTGCAATGGAGATTAAATAATTTCTCAATCATAAATGAAAGAACCATTTCATACCAACATACCATACTCCAAAGCTCAAAAAAGTCAACTTTACATAATACTGCCTCTTTAATGTAAAGGATGTTGTGGCGATGAGAAATCTAAATGCAAGCAGATAAAAATAAATACTTACAATTATCAATTATTTGGACAGAACTACCCTTCACAGACACACACACACACACCCCAGCCCACACCCACGCACGCACACCCCTACACATGCCCACATGCGCACACACACACAAGTTCACATGGGAGCAACAGTATTTGCTTTATGCATGAGGACAGGTAAAAAACACACAACATCCACAGAGGACACAGACTGTAATTGAATGTGACTCCCTCTGAATACTCTCCATAGCTTGGGGATCCTGCCAGGTAATTGGAATATACAGCTCCCTAAACCACTGCTGAACTCCACAGGGAGCCGAGGCTGTCAGCCGCTGACGGCCCAACACAAGTTTAGCTGTGTTAGGGTGGCATGCGATCTCATTCTGGGCCTGCATGGTGGTGTATTGGCCAGCACTTTTTAATTACATCAACAACAACTTTAGGCCGGAACCCTGCCGGGACCCCTGACTGTGGGACTACTCTCCCTGTGCATGTTTGACTTTTCTCTGGGTACTCCAGAGTTCACAAACACACTTGTTAATTAAATTGGTGATTATAAATGAACTTTTAGGATGAAACTTTGCCCTGCGATGGACTGGAAGCTTGTCTGTCATGTAGTTCTGCTCTCTATAGATAACACTGTTCAACAGCCAAAAAACTGTTTGGGGTTTTCCAACTGTTTTAAGGTAATTTTGATGAGCTGAATCCAAAAATCACATAGTTTTTGCTCAATCAGGTCAACTTTCTGAACTATGGAACAACGTGAGCATCAAAATGCCTGACTTGTTCTCACATCTGGATCGGTTTCCTGAGAATCTGATCAATGAGTGACGAGCAGGAGGAGAGATTCCATCAGGACAGGAAAGAGACGGAGAATTTTACACATTGTAGACTTAATGTTCAATATACATGCATTTACCCTTATCAGTGCTTATTATTCAACTTACAGAAATCCAAGTTCGTAACATTAAATTAATACACTCTATTAGAAAACAATTTTTTTTTTATTAAAACCCTTATTGGATGAGAAATATTAACAAAAATAAACTATGATTATTAATAGAAATAAACTGTGATAATGTCACAAAAATGTCATCAGTTTAGTCAGATCAGTTTTTTCTAAACCAAATTAGAATAAAAACCTGACCTGACTGTGAAAAATGGATGTCATTTTTGGATTCAGCGGTGCATTATAGTCCTAATTCAGTTGAGAAAACATAGATAACTTCCAAAAAAAAAATTTTTGTAACCCAGTGTGATTGAGGGGATTAGCGTTAAGGGAAAACAGCAAATGATGAACATAAAATCGTCCTGTCAAAGCAAGTTCTACTGAAAAAATGAAGCGTGCACGTGGAGGCATGACAAATTCATAAAGCACACAGTGTATGCACACACACAAAAAAATTGTAGCATATTTGAACATAAGCAGCTGACATTCCCACCTACATACAAGGTTCAGGATACACACAGTGAAAATAACAACTGCATGTCATCGTACTTCTAAAGACAATTTCTGTATTTAAGAAATTTTCTTTTGCAGTAATGGTATTTATTACCACCCTCATATCTTTTTGGTTTTGTCATTTGCGTGCTGTCCACCTACCCTGGACTGTTGCTTTTCTCTTTTTTTCAGTTGTGAGTATTGTTATCTTTCCTACATCAATAGTGAATCACATAATTATCATATCATAATTGCGATAAAGATGGCTTTGACAGAAATCATTTCCCGTATCTAATGCAGCGCTAATCAAATTTGTTCCCCCACTCATTAATGCAACCTCTGGTGATTGAGTTCTGGACATTTGTTTGTGTGAGCTCAGAGGTAGAGGACGATGGTGAATCGCTGGTGGTGGTCATCTAGCAGCTGGGCGAGATTGATTAACAGGGCGTCCTCATGGCTAAGTTGTCTTGGACTAAACGCACACACACACACCTCCTGCACATTACTATTAAATGCTTGTTTTCAATATGTTCTTTTTGACTTTTATTGATTGACACGTGGTGAGCAAAACTTATCTTGTCACATTACGGACATGCCTGGCAGCAGAGATAAGAGAGCAGTCAGTCAGTACAGACTGTTTGTATGTAAATTACTGAGTCAGTCTAATTTCTAACAAAAGATTTCACTTTGAATACATGAAAAAAAAGAAAAGAAAAGAAAAGAAAATGCCCTGAGTTGTTTTAAATTCTCACAATTGTCAGTGGTTTTTCAGAAAATGCGTGCAGTATGATTTGGTCAGAAGATCACCAAGGTTCAGAGAGAGATGCAAAACCAACAAGCATCTCTCTACCTCTGCTCACTGCAGCCAAGTTAAAGGATCCACAGTTCTTTGCTTATTTTAGGATAACTTGCAAAGATTTTTCTTTCAAAATAGAAAGAACAAGAGCATCATTTTGAAAAACAAACCCAGGTTGTGATAGCACACAAAGCAGGTAAGGCTTGCTAAGTCGATAAGTCTTCTTCTCGGCTTAGTCTTCAGTTTGTCTTTTCTTTCTGTATATTCAAACATCAAGAACAGTGTTTGGTCTCTTTCTGAGTGAATTATTTGTTAATACACAAACTTCCTGAACAGTCAAGAAATATTTAATTTCCAGAGTTATCAGGCCATGTTGGATTTTGTAGTTGAGGTTAGTGATAAGCCTCCTTACAAAATGTTGGTAAACTTTTACACATTTAGTGATGCAGCTTCAATGGAATGACTTTCTTCTCCCATAATTAGGCAAATTTTCTCAGACGTTTTTCAAAGCAACAATATCATTTTTCATAGTTGTTTCATTTTTATGAAACAACAAAAATTAAAGGACAAAACAGTGTGTGCATCTCCTATGCTTCAAATTTACCTTAATAGAGCAGATGAGGATAATAGCTCTACTATGAGCCATTATTGAGAATATCAGAGTTTTTAAGATAGTTGAAAAGAACAGTGGTATTAACAGTTGTACTGCAGACACCAGTGTGGAGGCATCTCTCCTAACTGTGATGATTTGTCTCAAAATATTGGTGAAAGAAGGCGACGCATTTGATGTGAAAAATGCCAGAGGTCACCAGCACAGGAACAAATGAACAAAGGAAAGAAGGGAAGAAAAGTTCAAATTTGGTTGAGTTGTTTTCACAATTAGGAATGTGTAAGGAATCCATAAATGCAACAGTCATTTTCACAAACGTAAATAATTCAATGGTGGATTCCTTTTGCCAGTTCCTTTTGCAGACAGCCTTATCACGTCGACTAAATGCAATTGGAAGTTATAAAAACAGCAAAGAGACAGAAGATGTGTGATAGGGGTTGGGGGTTGTGAGAGAAGGAGACTTGCATGTACTGAGGAAGTGTGAGGCATGTTGAGTAATGAGCGCTGCTGCTCCCAGAACAATCACGGTCTCCATTTTGCCATGTGTTTCTACCTGATGTACAGCCTGAGCTGTGGGAACTGCTGTAATAAGACCATTTGGACCTCTCATTGGTGAGCATTAGCAGCAAATATCTCCTATAGGTCCAAAGACAGCCTGAAGGGCTGAAGAGAGAGAGCCATGTTATGTGTGCTCCTCACTGGCTCCAAGGTGATGTAAGCTGTTGACTTTGGTGACTAAATGGATTGAACTACTGTCTTTAAGAAACCTTAAAACAGCAAAAGAAGAAATTATAAGCTTTAATAGTTTACAAAGATTAAGATAAAATGCAAAAGGTGCATAAGTCATTTTCTCTCTGGGCTTATGTTGAGACAAGAGCACATGTCTCACTGCTGAGTATTTTAGGGTGCTGTAATTTGGGTTTACATTTTCTCTTAGGCAACAGGTCGAGCCAACTCAGCAAATTTAGAGTCGACGTGCTGAGTGAGAATGAACACCATGTGCTAACTGCTGCTCCATCTCAAACCAGCTAAACACCTGCAGGTCATGGCAAGACTACAGTGGAAGACCACTAAAATCATCTGTGGAATCTTCTATAAAATCTGTTTAGTGAAGGTCCAGATTTTTCACAAGAGATTTGCTAAGAGGTTACAAATAATCTTTACTGTGCAACAAGAAACTTTCTTAGCAATCCTAAACAACTCGAGTCTCACAGATCTCATGGGGGTTTGAGCAAACTGATCTGATGTTAGCTTGAAATTAATGTCACTCTGTGTTTTTACAGGTACTATTTTGTATAAAACTGGGTTTTTACATTGAAGCCCACAGATCTCAATCCATAACAAGGAGAATCCCTGTAAACGTGGGTATCTGATCAGATTCAGACATTTCAGTAGCACCAAAAAAAATAGAAAAAATTTTGACTTGCAGCAGTAAATAAACTAACATGTTATTCAAGGAAATAACTTTTGGAGATGAACGGATGAGCGTTATTGGTTGATCATTAATTTCTAGGCAAGGTCCATGTGAACTTAACTGTCTTTTTTTTTTATGTTAATATAGCCAGTAAGCACTGGGTAGATTTCCTGTGAACCTGTAGTGTGGACCACAATCTGAACCACAATAACTATTTAGATGCAGAACATGACGTGAACTGGGACATCAACGCAATAATCATGGAGTAAAAACATGCTAAAAACATGCAACAACTTCAGCTTATGACCACTCTGCCATTCCTGACCTCCACATACCATTTTGTGTATGTGGTCAATGATCAAAAAACCTAATGGTCACTCACCACTGGTTTTTTTGGTCATTAATAGATTTTTAATAAGAATTTTTTCATGTGAGCATATTTACTTTAGTATCTTTTCCTAAAAAAAAACATACTAAAGATGTTTTAGTCACATGTGAGAGGTTCTGTGAAAGAGGAAAAACTATCATCAAAGAAGAAACGTTGAACCATGCTGCTTACAAACCAATGAAATTGAATTACATTGGATAAGAAAATCATTGCAGCACAAAATATATGAAGGTACACACCGCATGCTGGCCTGCAAGTTTGTCTGGCAAATGTAAAATAGAGATGGAGGGCAAATGGCGATCAAACAGTGTTGCAAGTTTTACATCAAACACAACTGCAAGGACAGATGTTGCCCAAAACTGGAAACAAAAGCAATCAGTCAGAATGTTTAGGGAATTTGCTGATTGCCAAAAATGGCATCATTACCAGGATCATCATAAACATGCAAGTCAGCAACACACACGCACACACCCAAAAAAAACGCTTCCCATCTGAGTGATTCAATTATACTTTTATTGTCTGACCGTTTATTCCAGAAAGCAGAGAATGAATGTGAAGCGAAGGAGGTTTTTTTTTTTCTTTGCTGCAGAGGGGGGAGTAGAAGGCGATAAAGACTCTGTGAGTGGCAAGTGTACATGGATAGCTTCACATCAACTGCCAATATGTTGTGCAGCGGCGGTAACAGGCGAGGGTCTCGGGGGAGGGCTGCGGCAGAACAGGCCAGCAGCAGACGGAGAGGAAAACAATTTCTGGTGCCAATAACCCCGAGCGGCATGGATGAAAAATGTTTTAATATTTGCAGCTGCTTTATGGCAGTCAGGTTGACAGTGATGGAGTCAATGTCAGCCGTTTCCTTTTAAATGTCATGCTCTGTCTCAGGCTGTCACAGCAATTGTGGGCTTGTGCATGTGTGGGTGTGTGGGGGTGTGCGGGTGCGTGTGTGTGTGCGTGTGTATGCATGCCTGTGGAATTGATCTTTTCCTCTTGTAAAGTGCTTGAATGTGCGCCCCACCCCGACCCCCCTCCACCATCCTATCCCTAAACCGCCCCTTTGTGCCTGTGTTGCCGCTGCCTCTCCTCCCCTCCTCTCCTCCTCTCCTCCCTGGATCCTCCAGATGTCCATAAAGACGGTGCGCTCAGCTGTCAGATAAAACTCCCCGAGCCCAGCAGCCATCATTTAGATAATCACTTCCTCCTCTTTGCATTTTATTTGGATTTGATTATTTTTCATCTGCAGCAAGATGGAAACCATAAATTATATTGTGTCCCTGATGCCGTTGCTGGAATCAAACATGCAGCCGGAATCACAGAATCAGCAAATGGAAAGATATGTTCAACATCCTCCAGTTCCACAGCACACAGACGCTCTGAAAGACATTCATGTCTAAGCAATGGGTACGATTGGCTTTTTTAAAAAAAAATTAAATAAATAACTTTAATTGTGAAACCTACCAGCAGTAACAGTTTAAAACTCTAAATGACATCTCCATATTATCACTTTCCTAAAATAATGCCCTAAGTCATTTTGTGTCATAAGTTGGTTTTCTCTTGGAAAGAAAGGGGCGGTGATTTTTTGTTTGTTTGTTTGTTTGTTGAACTCTTTTGGCAAAAAATATGATTTAGGTCATTATTTTAGTAAGGTGACAATGTCCATGTTTGCTTTGAAAAAAGAAAGGGAAAAACAAAAATATGCCATTTTAGTGTTAGTCAGAACATAAAAAAAGATGTGGTGGAATATGATTCCTATCTAACCTCAAGAGCCCCAAATGAAAGAGTTCAAACTCACCCTCTGCTTCTGTCATTCATTAAGCAAACATTAAGTCAAATGGTGAATGTTTGTGTGAAAACTAATTACACTGTTGCTGCTTCCATAAGCTGTAATAAAGGAAATAGTCAGCAGGTGTTTTGAAAGGTTTACCCAGATGCACCTGATTAACCGATCACCTGCAACAGAGACAATAAAAGGTGTATTTTCGGGATTTTTTGACCCTCTGGAACACACAGCTGTGTGAGGAGGAAGGATTATGTTAAACAAGGAAATGTTGCAGTCCACCCATCAAATCGGGGTGGACAAATCATGAGACATATCTAAACAATTTAGATCTATGCAATTTACAGTTTTACCTTATGACATTATTCGTAGTTAAATCAAAAATGTAATCAGTTTCAGACTTTATCAAAGCTTTTGGACAGCTTTAAAATAAATCCAATCTCCAAGTTGTTGATATTTATGCAGTTTTTCTTTAGCATAGAAAGTTTTCCTGGTTCACTGCCTCTGTGTGTTTTTCTTAGCCATCCAGTCGTGTTCTGGTCACGACAGATGAAGGCTCACATGGATCAGGTTCTGATGAAGGTCTCTTCAAGTTAAAAGAGAACTGTTCCTCTCCACTGTGGCCATGTGTTTGGACATTATGATGGATGGATTCATTGTGATTTCTTGAATCATGTCTGCACCATTTGTATTATGAACTGAATTTGTGTTCTGTGATTTTAGTTGTGACTGAGTTGGAGTCTAAATGAATGGATTTTAATCTGACTGTATGACTGTTTTAATGAACTGGATTGATTCTAAAAGAATTTGAACTCAACAGAATTTTATTAGACATGACTTGGTTCTGTTTTTTCTTTTTTTTTTTTCAAACTGAATTGAGATCACATTTCCAGTGAATTTCCATCACTGTAAAAGCAAAATTAATTGCATTTGTGTGTCACAAATCGTGTCACGAGCTTACCCTTGATTAAAGGCCGTGTTTCAATTAAAAGTGTTCCTTAAAGCAGCACAGCAGGACTGGTGTGAGTGAAAGTTGGCTGGAGAGGAGCAGCTTTTCTTCTGTGACCCCCTCCTGGTATGTTGATGGGATTCTGATTGGTGATCTGGCACCAGATCCTGAGCTGACCCAGGATGTTTCACCTCCACCAGGGGCCTGCAGCCTGAGGCTGGAGCCCTGCTGAAGGTGTGATAGGCTGGTGGTGGGGAGGGCGTGGCATTTCTGTCTGAACTCTGAATGTCTGGAAACATGTTTACAGACCTTTAAGCCTTAGATTGAACAAAAAAAGAAAAAAAATCTGTAATTCTAAAAATCTTTTTATTTGTTTTTTTTTTTTTTCACTAAATTTGTGTGAGTATAGTTTGGGTAGTTTTTCTTTCCTTAATAAGAAACTCATGTTATCTTTGCCTGATATAATTAGTTTGATGATCTGGAAGAATCATCAAACTAAAAGAAACTAAAAGACTCCCATTAGATTCCATAGAAAATGAATGAGAGTCAGTTTGGATCCACTTATGGAAGAAAGGGGTAGTAATATAAAACATGCTATTTCTTAAAATGTGTAAAAGGTAAATTAAAAATTTGAATCGCATGCTATCAATAACATGTTTGTTGAGGAATACCTGGATTATGAAGTGATGAAAACTTTTCATTACAAAGATATTGCAAAAAAACGGCCTCACCGGGTCCAAAAGGACCCAGATATGCATCAAAGGGTTAATAGGAATACAGATTTGAAAACAGTCTGTATGGACATATAATGGATCTCACTAAGAACCAAGTTTCAGATGTAGATAAACTTTTTGATAATGTCTTAATTGCTGAGATGAACTTGTATTTGTACTTACAAAACCTTGCTGTGTGTATCTGTTAAGGTTTATTTTAATTCTTCTTAAACTACTAAAACTCCTACACCATTTAATTTTTGAAGCAAAATGGACTGGAGGTCCATTCTAATGTATTCTAGTATTTTATCTGGACAAAATCAAGCTAGCAGCAGCTGGGTGGACCTTTGTGGGAAACAGCTCCTTCTGAAGAGATATATTTAGAATTTTACAAATTTTTTTTAAATTGACCCAAATAATTTTATACTTTATGCCAAAATTGCAAACCCCCCCTCAAAAAAACAATGATTAGTTCTAAAAAAAAAAAGCCCATTACAATAACTTTAAATATTTTCATTATCCAATAAGAATAAAAATCATGTCCCTCATAATATGTGCTGTAAATATAATAACAATTACACTTTAAAACCTTACCAGCTGAAAAGAATGTTGCATTTTTGTGTTAGAGTTATGTCGATTCTAATTTCCTAAAGTTTTTAGTCCTTTTGTTTCAGTCATGATTGAGTCGTCCGTGCGTCTCCAATGCGTGGCCTAATTAAACTGCTTAATCAGTTAATGACTCCAGTGAACACCGTTAAAAGAGAATCAGGCACAAAGAGATTAAGGGAAGGAGCCGCAAAAATGCTGAGGAGACTCTTCACCTGTCTCCTGTGTGAAATAAAATCCGGCAAGGAACAGAGGATAGAAGGCCATTAAAAAGTGAACAGAAAGTGCTGAAGTGTTTGCTGCAAATGTGCTTCGGACGAGGGAGCCAGCCAGTCAGGGTACAGGTTTAAGTGCAAAGCGGTACGTCTTCACAAAGACGGGAGCAAACTGCTTTGTTTAATTAAGCAGAGGCGAGGCCAGGGGAAACAAAATGGAAAAACAATGAACATGAAAAAGCTCAGAAAATAACTGCTTCTCTACAGCTCTCAGGTGGATCCGGATCTGTTGTACTCTGAACATCACAATTTATTAAAAAAGTAGCATAAAAGGTACATGCAAAACAACTGTAATGTTTTATGTTTGTCAGTAAATGCAATGTAAAGTGAAAAATCTGAGTGATTAAAAAAAAAGTATTTCTCTTTTGTCTTTACTTTCTTCCAGCTCCTTCTCACATTTTTTCTTTTCTATTTTTTAAAAATTCTTCTATCGTCATGTATGCTCTGGTTTTAGTTTGTTTTATTTAAATAAATCAAATGTATATATATTGACAGAAAGGTCCGGTGTTGGTTTTTCTACCAGGCACAGGTCACACAACCACGACATCACTGCTAGCAAACATTCAGATGCTTCAAGCTAGCTAGCTTTATCCACTGTACAACCAGCTGGACGGTTTTGTGTACACAGTGTCATGCCTAGTGTTTGGGAAAATAATTATATTCTCATATAATTTAAGATATTTTTTGCAATTCACAAGACATTCCCTTTTAAATCTTGACCCTGGTGGCATTAAACTTAATTCTGTCATGTCTGAAGGCGAGTCTTAGACTGATGCAAGCAACAAACACGTTGTATGAATGATAAGAGTGGTTTCTATGCATAAAGTATTACAGTGGGACGAGGGACACCAACAGGAAGTATCCGCCTAGGTACACACTGCAAGGTAAGTGGCTTGATAAATAGCAGAGAAAGTTTGTCATTTTTACTCTTCTTAGCAAAAATTTGGACAAGATTGAACTACTTAGAACTCTGCTTACTTATTCATTTTTAGTTAGCTTTACAGTACAATCACAAAGCTTATAAAGAAAAACACCAGCTACCAAATAAACAAAAGTGAACACACCAATTAAATTTTAGTTTAGGACATACCTGACACCACACCCATAGAAGCACACAGATATACATACAAGATATTTTGAAACAAAAGGGTTTTTTTCCTTATTATTTTATTTTGTCCACAATTTTGGCAACAGCTAAGGGAAATAAATTATAAAAAACTTGAAGAACAATCTAAAAGGTGTACATAAAGAAATTAAAAGTTTACCCAATGGAAATAAAAATGCAGCTGAAGCAAAAATAAATAAGGAAGTCATCGTCCCTACAAAATACAAAGCAAACTGTCTGACCTGACGGGGGGTCAAATGATACCAGGCAGAGCTTTCCTGTGAAAAAAATACTCTTTTCAGCTGCATATAAGAGCTTTATTTTTTTTTTTTTCTGGACATGATCCATATCTCATGGCTATAGTTGAAGCATTGCAATGTAGATGGACCAATAAGCTGAAAGTTTTGCTCTTAGCTCAGCTATTTCTTCACAGACAAGACATGACAGACAAGAGCAGCAGCGTTACTGCAAATGAAGTCCCAGTCCATCTATCCGTCTCCAGTTCCATTCTCCCATCTACTGAAGAGGATTAAAATTAAAACGAGAAAAGAGTTAGAATTCTGACTAATCTCAGATCTGGAGAACCACAGATCTGAGTGCTTTTATATGCTTTTATAATTCAAATAATAACTGATATTGAACCACAAAACATTACTATGATAAATTAGGCTGCTACACATTAGGAATAGGTGGTATGCACCTTAAAATTAAACATATTTTATTACAAAATTCAGTTGTATTGTGATAATAGTAACAGTGATAATATAATTAGAAAATATTTTCAATTGTTTTCAGATATCCACATGTCACTGCAGTCAACAAACTTAAAAATATACTTTCATAAAAACATCTTTATCACACCAACAAGATACAAAGGTGGTTCCTGTCACTAAGCTGCACACAGTAACTGCTTTTAATATTTTCACATTCAATGATATTTGCTGATGCTTTCATGAAACCAACTGTAGGTACAGAAATAGTGAAAAATAACAATCCCAAAAATACTATCAATATTTTGGGGGTTTTGAACATCAATGTAGATTTACCTTTGTTAAAATACATCAAAAATGATATGATACATTTTTCATGACAGGAACATAAATACTTACTGTCTGGTTAATTCTACTGATAATTCCGAGACCATTTGTGGCCAATCAAAAATCATTGAAATTTCCATTCCAGAGGGCAGCAATGCCACAGAAAAGTAACAGACTGTGTCCTGATGCAGCAGAACATCATGAATTCCTTCCTATTGTTTCTAGCATGCCTAACGTAATCAGTACAGCAACACATGAAAAGCAGCACATACCTCAAAGATGTTTCACCAAGTACCTTTTTATTTCCTCATGTTTTCACCAAAATAACAGGTGTGTTTTTATGCAAGTGTACGCAGGTGACATAGTTTAATGTCCTCGCAGATAATAAATGAATAATCTACTGTTTTCTCTGCACCTCATTAAACGCTTGACTTCATGAGTTTAGCTATGTTCTCTGCTCAGGGTATTTAAAACGTTCTCTACAGTCAACCCCGGATATGTTGAACCTGTGTTGTAGGACGACTTCAGAGAATACAGTCATGCCTGAAAGAAAACCTTCCACCATGACAGCTGCAAGCTTTCAGACAACATTTTTTTTGAATTACTGTTGCATCATAAAGTCCTGGCATCACTAAATGTAATGGCCACATGTGAAAAAAGGACTACTTTAACACAATTGACTGGTAAGCTTATTTGGTTCAGTGGGAATACGACCTGATTAATCAGCCATGATTTGCATTTAGCTGGGCCTCACAGGACCTTTTCACTGTGGTAAGTTATTTATTTATATAGTTATAGTTTCTCATTTTTCTCTGTCACATTAAGCTGCCAGTCTTGTCAGTCTGACAGGGTCAGTGTCCTCTTTCATTAAAAAACTGATGCAGTGACAGGATGGAGCTCTAAGCTCACTAAAGCCACCGCGTTCATCCTGAAACTCTGTGCTGTGTTTTCTGTTCCGTCCTAGCAAACATGTGAAAGCTGTCTTTGGTAAAGTGGGTGCTGGGTTCACCTAATGAAGGACCTTGTTCTATTTTGCTGATTATCAAACAACAGAAGGTTCTCAGGTTTGAACCCCAAACATGAATGGCTTCCCACAAGTAATTCATCAAAAGAGATGTTGTTTCTGTTTTCAATGTTCCTTTGAAATATCACATCAGATTTTCAGATTGAAATAAAATCTTCATTTCGACATATCAGTCACAAGCTAAAGGTCTGAAAAGTGTGTGTCCCAAGGGGAATTTCCTGATATTTCATATGTATAGAACTACAGCCTGGACCAGAGGTCTCCAGATCCTCGAGGGCCGTTGTCCTGCAGCTTTTACACGCATCCCTGGTCTGAATCACCTGCTCAGTATGCAGTCAAGTTCTCTGACGTCCTTCTAATGACCTCATTATTTGGCTCGAGTGTGTTGAGGTAGACACACATCTAAAAGTTGTGTGTCTAGAGGATTTGAAGATACCTGGTTTCTAAATACAAAGATGTCATTGAGAGAAATGTCATAGACTCAAGAATAAAAAAAAATAGTTTTTTTGCTGTTTTTTTTTTTTCATAAAACTCTTTCAGTTTTCTCTGCTTTCTTTTAGCTCTGGTTTCTAGATTGGTAAATAGTATGCATTTGGTGAATTGTGCAGTGTTTTTACACATGAATAGACCTTTAAGTAGACTTTGGGCATTCTAGTAAGATGTGCAATTCCAAAACTTTATTTGGAAGGAAATAAAGATACAACTGGATATCATCTGCATAGCAATGACAGGAGATATCCTTTAATGACGACAGTGTAGGACAAATAAGGAGCAGATAAAACAAAAACAACTCACCTACTAATTCTATTATCTAATCTGCTTTATTTCTCTCTGATCTCTCTGTTATAGAAACCATTGCCTTTCATCTCTTTTATCTTCATATAATCCATTATTAGCTCTAGTACTGACTAAAACATTTTTCATCCCTACAAATGTATCAAAGGTTTTAGATTTTTTGATTTTTTCTTAAATATAAAGAAAGATGCCAGCAGACGAAGAGGGAGAAGTTCATGAAGTCACTTTGGAACTTTCTTTATCTCTCTCTTCTGTTCCGCCTGCTGCTCTGTCTAAACATTTTATGGGCCCCTTGTATATATTTGCAGATGTGTTCGGTAAATAAAACTACACCGATATAAAAATCCTGTCCCCCTGCACCCACTCTCTGAATACTCCATCTCAACCTGGTTCTGTACTACGCTACAGTGTGGTACACACTCATAGGGATCTTGAAGTTCTGATTCACAAAGAAAGAATCTCCCTGGCCTTTGTTTATGAATGTATCTGGGTGCCATTCCTAAAGATTGAAATTTCCCACATGTAGAATCAAATATATAACCTCCAGTTATGTACATCAGCGTACTTATCTTCTCCCATCCATTAGCCTGAACAGGGGCAGTTTCATGGTTTGCTGCTACTATATTTTCAGGGAGAGTAGAACACACAAAAAAAAACACTTTTAGTAAACAGGACTTGAGGCATCCTTTAAACACCAGATGTTAATTTGCTGCTACCCCAGTTTTTATATCAAAGGGGGAAAAAAATACAAATCTTTCTATGAACTATGAGCATCAGTTCTCTTTTGACATTTATAAAAAGCTGAATTAGATTGAGCTACTGCCTCAGAGATATTCAAAGACTGGACTACGATGGAGCACTCCACGGGTGCAACTGTGAATGAAAGGCTGTGAGTAGATTCCTCTAAATGCCGTATTACTATCTACCATAAACATCAGTCAGTATTATGGTGGATGGGAAATTTTAATAATTATTGTATGTACTTTTTTTTTGTTTGTTTTACTTTATGATGCCTGTTAAGGTGTAAAAGCTATTTTTATTTTTACTTGTCTGCCAAAACATTTTGCATGAAATGATATTGACCCATTGAGTCTTTCGCAGAGTAATCCATAAAACATGTTTAAGCACAGCCTGCAAAACTATCAGTATGGAACTTTTGAAAAAAAATAAAAAATACAATGGCAGCAGCTGCAGTTTGCTAAGTGCAGCAGGCTAGCACTAAATCTTAGGAGTTAAAGTTTTACTGGAGCGTTATGGGTAAAAATGCCCTGTCAGCCATCTGCCACCTCCTCTCCTGGCTGCCATATTTTCAGGCCAGTTCGGATCCTGAGAGAGAACCACGGAGCTGACCAGCCTCCTTGTACTGTGGAGAGGACAGAGACGGCACCTGACAGACAGAACAAAACCACAAAGAGGTGATGAAGAATGTGTTTACAATGATATATTTACTAAAGCAGGAAGAGAAATTATAATTTTTGGACCAAATTCACCTGGTTAAGGTTTCATCAGGTGTGTTAGAAAGAACATGGCAGCAAAATTTGTTTTGCAAAGTTGCACCAAGTAGACTTATGGAGTACAGTGGACCTCCACTTATTTAAGGTTCAGTGTTCACAGAGTCACCTTTTCCTTCACCTGTCTATAATTTACTTCTCCAAATTATTAACCAAACCCCGCCTACTGACAGAATTGCTTTTAGCACAATTGTAAGACTTTTAAAAGAAAATCTGAGATGCTTTAGCAGACTGCTGCTCGACACACTACTGGCTGGAGTAGCCAATTCAGGAGTGTCATTTATTTTTCTTGTCACTGATTGGCTGTATCCTCAAGAGCAGAAATACGTAAGACTGCAGACGTTAGCTTCAATAGTAGTGCTGAGACAGTTTTCACTGTGTGTATTTATGCATAATAGGTTATATTTAATGTGTGAAATATTAAAATAAGGAGCTACAGTTTTTACTTCTCATAAATCGCTAGTTCTACATTAGGTGAAACTCAAACAAAACATGTCAGAGGCAACACTGTCTGGTCAAATTTGACTCATGGTAGCAAATGATTTAGAGTTGATATTGATTCATAAAACCTTGGAACCATGAAACACTGGAGACACTAAGTCAATTTTCTGTGTGATGTAACAAGGTAAATCTAACTATTCAGAAGTTCTTGTTTTACATTTTAATTATTTATTTTTATTTTTTTTATTTTTTTCTCTGTCAGACAATCTATCAGAAATTTCCAAAGCAATGACATCATCATCTGGGCTTTTTCCCCTCATTATTTAAAGAGACAGTGGTCATTCTGTATGTAAACTTCTGATTTTGAAGACATTAATAAATAAATCTCTGACATATTCTCTTCTAAATCTCATTATTGTGAGATTTAATAGATAATGTCTAACTGACATAAAACAGTAGAAGTTTGCTCTGATTTAACATTAAACACTGAGAAAGAAATGGTGAATATCTCCTTTTATTCTGCGTATGAAAACTTCTGGTTTCAACTGGATCATGAATAATATGTCACACACTCTTTTTTTGGTTGCAATCCTGGACTTAAAATCAACTCTGCTCTTCAAGCTTATGACTTAATATAAGAATCACATAAAAGGAGAAGTCGGTGGGATCGGTGCGATTTACAGTATGTATTAACCACGAGTGAAGCTGTGATGTGCAGACTGATAAATGTGCTGAAATTACTCAATCCTTTCTCTTTTAATAATTCTGTCATCCCCTCCTACCGTTTGACCATTACACTATTGGAGTCATTTTTTGGCGAAATAGATATTACCATCAATCATTATAATCATTTAATACATCTCTTTCTCCTCTGTTTTCAAGTCTTCTTGTTCCCAGGCTCTTTTTAAGTCCTGTAACATGTTGTTTTTACCTGCAGCCGGTGGAATGAAGCTGCCTGCCTTGTACAGGGCTCTACAATGCGGCCATGCGTTGTTAGCCCGTTTCTTGTGGCTGGATTGTGTACAATCCAGTGTGAATCACTGGATTGTACTACGGAGAGAGATCTGACTGAGCTGCCTCACCACATTTCAGATAAACGTGTAAAGTAAAGTGTATTTACATCAAGAAAGTCCGCTGGTTGGCTTGTTTGGTCCGGACCAAAAGTAGATTTTATTTTGTTTGCTTTTACATTATGTTTTTTTTGCAAGTGGACTGTAAACAAAGCCACGCCGCTGACGGCCATGGCTCCCACTGGACAAAAATGACACAAGCAGAAAGAAAACAAACTCGGTTGTCCTGCCTGCTGCATTTCTGTTGTGCACATTTGTGCTGTTGTGACGATTTCATTGTCATTTTGAATGTCAAAAGTGGCTCATTGGATGTTGGTTCCATGATGGATATTTCGCCATTTCCATTTAACCATTCCATCATTGCAACACCACTTTTTTTATAGAAAACTAGAACCACTGAAAAAAAAAATTCTGACTTTTTTTTTTTTTTACTTTATTCTCAGAATTCAAACTTTTTTTTCTCAGAATTTTGACTTTTTATCCCAGAAAATTAAAGGCAGAATTCTGATTTTGGTTAGTGCCCTTAGTTCTCTTCTTTCTGTTTTCAATGAAAGGTCACTGCCAGTCAATCATTGGGTGCCTAGAAAAAAATCCCCAAAAATCGATTGGCTACTTTGCTCTGGTGGTTTTCTGCAAAAGAGCTTAGGACTCAGTAGTTTAAGATGTTAGATGATCTTAATTCTTTTCATCTAAATTCCTGTAGGACATAGATATTAAGTAGTTGCATGTGTTTTGTCTTTCTCTTTCAGTAGATTCTACTGAAATTTATGGCAGCAGAAAAGAAGGTATCAGTTGCTCCGGTAATGAGGTGTTATAGAATATGGACTGCACAAACAAAGAAAAAGAAAAGGAAAAGTCAGTGACTATAATTTCATAAAGATGCTGCAGAAATGCAAACAGTTAATCATGCTCCCCTTTGATTTGATTGTGCTTGCTAAATACAAGGGGACTTAATCAAGCTTCAAAATAACTAGCAAACAAATAAAAGCGAGGTCCTGAGAGAACTCATTAGAAGGCTTGTCAAACTCCAAGAGACTACATAATTATGATACCAAAAATAAAAAATGCAAAGCTATTTTATTTGTATTTACTTTTCTTTCAGAATTAGTGCTGAACTAAGGTCAATGAAACTTCTATCCCTTTTGAAAAGTTTGATGAAACGGGGGAAGGAAAATGGATTTTGCAGATTACCCCGTCTCAAAGCTGCACACACACACTGCAGCTAATTCTGTCCATGTCTGTCAGTCAGACAGTACACAGGATGCAAAGCAAATGTTTCTTCCCTTTCTTTATTCCATTTAGACGTAGAAAACAAGATCTGCCCAAACAAGTTGGGCAGATTTCTATAAATAAATCCGTGGCTCAGATGAACATCCTGGACATCAAACTTTTAATTAATGTCACACTTTGATTGCTGCGATACTAAGCCTAATTGAAAAATAACTTCAGTGTTATTTCTGTTAGTTTGTTTTATTAATAACACATCAGTGCATTAAAAACATGCAGTGTAAGATAGCCAATCACTAGAAGATGTCTCTACATCTATTTTTTTTTTTTAAACTCACTCGCATGAGTTGGCTTAATTATTTTTCTTCTATAATTTAGACTTTCACACCAGTTTGCTTGCTTTAAAATCCTCAAATCAAACTTTCTACATAAAACATACAGTGGGGAAAAAAAGTATTTAGTCAGTCATCAATTGTGCAAGTTCTCCCACTTAGAAATATGAGAGGCCTGTAATTGACATCATAGGTAGAGACTCAACTATGAGAGACAAAATGAGAAAAAAAAATCAGAAAATCACATTGTCTGATTTTTAAAGAATTTATTTGAAAATAAGGGTGGAAAATAAGTATTTTGTCATCGACAAACAAGCAAGATTTCTGCCTGTCACCGACCTGTAACTTCTTCCTTTCTCCTGGCTGTTAAAACAAATATTCAGGTCTGCTGAGCCATAAAAACAAAGAATGCTGACATGTTAGTCAGTATGAAAGGGCATTAACATGTTATGTATTGGTGGACCGGTCACATTCCTGACACAAGAGGCCCCACTCTTATAGTATAAAGACCAGCTCTTTGATAGTTCCTGTTTCACTCTTACTCTGACTCATTTAGGATGCATCCTATTTGCTAGAGTTTTCCTCTCTGCTACAACTTAATTCTCTTCCTACACCTTGGTGCTAAATTTAGTTTGTGGTTAAAGTGTTCCACTGAGAATCAGGACACTCCATGTAGCTGACTAACTTGCCCCTATGTGTGGAGTAAACCATTTCCTGTCCTGCAGCAGATGTCATCATTACATTATGCTTGGTATGGAAGAAGAAAAAAAAAAAAAACATGCCTAGACGATCAAAAATCTATTACGCTAACATTTTTATTATGCATTGGTAATATACTTCAAGTTAATTTAGAAATAATTTTAAAATCACATCCATATTCTTGCAACAAGTAAACATTTTGAATAGAAAAAGAATTTAATAGTAACAAATAAACAAACATACTATATTAGAAGCATTTAAAACAACATGTTACAGTGGTAATTGTAACATATTGAATGTGAAAGCACACGTCTTCCAGGTGGGTTTCTAAGTGTGCCTGTAAATATTTCAGCCTGTCCCTTAGAAACATGGGGTCAAGGGTTAGGAATGTAGGGCAAGGCATTACCCTCACATCGCAGGTTTACTGCTGGTTCCAAGAATTATTACAAATAGAATGAGAGGCAGATCCTGTAGTTATCAGGCTCCTCTCCTCTGTTACCAAATCAGGTCCAATTAATGGAATTTATCACAGGCGGGCTCCATTTAAACTGTAGCGACGTCTCAAGGATGATTAGTGCAGTGTTTCCCAACCCTGGTCCCCAAGTCACACTGCCCTGCATGTTTTAGGTGTAACCTTGCCTTAGCACAGGTGATTTCAACTGACAAGTGTTTGCTGAACTGCAATCAGCTGAATCAGGCGTATTAAAGCAGAGAAATATCTAAAACCAGCAGGGCAGTGTGCCTCGAGGACCAGGATTGGAAAACACTGGATTAGTGGAAACAGCTTCATTTTGAGTTTCATCAGGAAAGGCTGTGAATTCTCATGTACATGTGATTTTGGTATGTTTTTCTATTATTAGTAAATTTGCAAAACACTCAAAAAATTAACTTTGTTCAATTGGGGTTTATGTGTTTGTATACATTCAGCACCCACAGGACAGATTTTTAAAGAAGGATTTACTTAACAAAGTTCCATGAATGACCAGATGTTTCTGAAGGACTTCAAAGTTGAAAATAGACCCGTCAATAAATTAGAATATAATTGAAAGCCCATTTGTTTCAAGAACGTTGTCACTAAGTGGAAGACTTACAGACTAATAACACATAGTTGGATCATTGAGAGACTGTTTCTGGTAATTATGAAGGTTTTACTAGTTAGTGCTTATGAAAACAAGACATTTAAAATTAGAATATTATATCTGACCAAGTTTTTAATACAGAAATGCAGCCTTAATGGAAAATATTGGCAGCCTGCTTAAGGTTGTCAATGGTTGAATAAGGTTGAGTAAAAATAAATGACTAAATAACAGATTAAAAACAACAAATATATACATATCTATTTATTCAATAGTTTAGCAGCAAAAAATACTTTTTTGCCACATTATATAGCTTCATATGATTTCAACAAAACTATTGTAGTTTTTTTTTTTGTTTTTCCTTCTATTTTCTTCATTCTACACACATGACTAAACAGTTTTGATATTTCCTCAGTCGGTGTATTTGATCTGCATTTCTGCAACATTTCTTTTCCAATTTGATGCACAAAATGTCAACAATATTAAGAGCAAAAAAAAAAAGGAGTATATGGAAATTCAGCAAACGATTCATTACATTACATGTTCTAGTATTCTGTTGAGTCTTCCCATGATCTGACTGCAGGTAGCATATCCACACCCACACAAACCAGTTCTCATATTACCAGATGATTGCACATCATGTGTGCAGTGACGGATTGCTTCATGTGCTCTTATGAGGCAGTACCAACTCAAGACAGATTGGAATGATTGCACGCCATGTTTAGTCTAGCACTTTGCATACGATGCTCTCGTCTCTACTCTACATCTGCCTGTTATTTGGGTACCTAATGAAATCACACACAAAGCGCTCAAAGTGCTGACAGCACAAGCCGCCGGTCCAGAAAGTCAATCCTCTCAGGACCCCATTTAGACACAAGCTGAGCCGGCTCTGGCTCTCTCTTTCGTTTTCTTTTTTTTTCACAAGTTTCAGCAATGCTGGTCGTCACTTTTAGTCTGTAAGTACCATCATAATCAAAGAAAAAAGAAAAACAGAAAAAAAAAAGAAACACTCCAGTGAGTTAATCTAAATCTAAGCCCTAGACAAAGCGAGTGGCGTAAAGAATGAAAAGGAGTCAGAGTGAAGCAGAGAATAGCTCCACATCTGTGGCACTTGTAAACTCCTTTGCATCTCGCACCCGTAGCTGTGGCTATATTTCCTTCCCAAAATGACACTTTAATTAAACAAATTACCGCGCCTTGGGAGAAGGACCTTCAAGAGCGTGATAAGGCCGAGCGGAGATAAAAGCCTTATAGGCAGTGTTTATCAGGGACGCGGGGGTTTAAACCTTTAATAGGTAATGCCCAGATAAGTAAGCCTTTGTGGTGTTACTGGCGCAGAGATATTTTACATAGCGGAGCTTACCAGAGAGGGTGGTGATGGTGGTGGGTGGAGCTGGATCAAACCAATGACTTAGAGAGGCTCTGATTAAGAACAACAGAGAAAAGAGGGACACCAAAAAGTCTCACTTCACTCTCTCTCCTCTTTCATTTATTTAAACTGAGCTTATACAGCCATGTTTTGACGCAGATTTTATTTCACTTTTTTATTTATTTATTTTTGATGGGGGTAGACTAGAATTTCTGATAAGAGTCTTTAAAGTTTTCACAGATTAACACAAGTCCCACAAAACAGCAGATTTGACCTTTCACAAGCACCGACCCTGTTGAGCCATTTTTGAAAGACTTTGTACCATTTATAATGAGCAGAAAACAAATTGTAAAATGGAAACCACGTATAAGCACCATAAAAGCAGATTTTTTGAAATTATTGACCTTCAGAGTCAGTGCTGTGCAGTGAGATTCATGCATGGCCAGGCACGACTCGTCTAGTTTTAGAAGTAGGATTCAAAATCCAATATAAAAGCTTATATTGGCATTTTGATCTTAAATGTTTCAACCTTTTAATTGTGCTGCAATCAAGCCCACTCAATTCAATAAGATAAATGCAAGAAAAAAAAAGGAAATATTTGTTTTAAGGTCAAATTTGATTTTCTAATATTTAAATGTTTACTTTAGTTGACCCATCTTTTATGATTAAAACTGCAAATCCTGTAAAATGTTACCTTTATTTTCATACAGGAAGCCCACAAGCCTTCTCCACAAACTCTGTCAGTGACAAAAGAAAGTCCATGTTTCTTTCTCATTTTGACCAAAAAATGCCAATGTTATTAATGACAATACAAATTTACAAAAAAGTCAAGGCAAAATATGTATAAAACAAAGAAAGTTTTTCTCCATGCTGAATGAAAGTATTCCCACAGCATGATGCTCTCCCCATTGTGCTTTACAAAGGCCTAACAGTTTTTTTTTTATTCTTTTCTTCTTGTCACTCTTTTATTGATGCCAGATTTTAGAAGTGAGAATAATGACAGCTGTGTAATCTCCATTGCTGTCCATTATACAGCAATGGAGAGGAAATGACAATGAGTCCAATGCACATGTTCTGTAAAATCACTTTTCGTATCCAGCTCTTGGTCGGTGCCCTGGCTGCAAGAACAAAGCATGTGAAATTCAACCCAATGAGCAGGAAGGTTATACATCAAGACAACTACACTGCTCTGATAATTGAAGAAAGCAAATGTAACTAAGCACTGTTTTACTTTCATGTAACCAGGTCAGTATGTGTTGCAGATTTCTGCCCATGAGATCTGGATCTCAGTGTTTTTACCTGGTTAAATGAAGGAAAGAAAGAAAGAAAAAACGAGGGAAAGAAAATACGTAACCATTTTAGGTCAGCGTAAATGTGTGAAGGAAAGAGCTTCTCTCTGTCTTTTCTATCTTAATGTGACCTCTGACCTGTATTGCTAGGCATTCCGGTGCCTAAAGCACAAATGACATCCAAAGAGCAATTACTACTAATTCAGTATCTTTCAGTGAATTTCTTCTTATTTTGTGGCGAAAAGTTAAGGCTCATCAACACAACAGACTTCAAGTGGGAATAAAATGAGGAAGCAAATAAAGTACAATCACTAAAATGCAACAGTAGGGAGTGTAATACAGAACTAAGACTCAACCTATAAAGTGCTTTTGGAATGAGACTTGCTGTTTTCACATGCTGTACTTGTAGGATGCAAAACCCCTAAACACATCAAAAGTCTGACTTTACAAAGGAAACTGACCCATATAATCATGACTGGGTTTGTTTTCCTGGGGAAGATAGGAGGAGCTTATTAAAACCAGAAAATCATCAAAGTCAGTAGAACTTTTTCACATCAAGTGAAATAATTATTTCAAATTGACAGACTGTCAAACTGCTGTTCAAAGTAAATCATGTTTGAAGCAGGACAGGTGTAGCAGGCTGAACATGGGATCATTGCTCACATTTATGTATTTATCATTTTTCGTTATTTTGCTTCTGGTCAAAGCAGTAAGTTGTTATTTCAGAAGTGAATAACTCCATGCAAAATGATGCTTTGCTATGTTTTTTTGTTTTTTTTTTCTGTCTACAACAGTAAAATATTTTTGGTGATTTCTCCCAGTGACTACAGAGCCGCACTCTTAAAACTGAACATCATCCCTCTCTTTTTGTAAAATATTTTCTGCAGCAAATCTTGACACCAAACTTAGTGCAACAGAATAGACCGTGGGAGGTTTGGGAGGTGGGGCAGATTTATTCTTTTTTGGAACAAACTTCTCACTTTTGTATTTTTTTATGTCTGTTAACATCCTTGTGTTTTTATTTAAATATTATTCATGACCCTATTGGGTAACATTTTATTTGACGGGTTGTGAATAAGACTGTCATGACTCAGTCATAAACATGACATAACACCTGTAACAAACATGAGTAAGTCTTCATGAATATGCATGACTGTTGTCATAAAGTGTCATTCGGTAAATCATGACACTTTTAATAGAAAGTTGACATTATTCAAAATGTCTTCGTTATGACAACTTGACATTAACCAAAACAAAATGTGTTCATTAAAGAAATCATAATCTGACTTAAATTTGTTATAGAGGTATTACTCATTAAACTTTAGCTTTAATAACATAAAGCTACATAATTTTTAAAGTGTAATCAGTAATACTTTTATAACAAATTTGTGTCAGAATATAATTTTTTTGGTTAATGTCAAGTTGTCATAACGAAGACATTTTGAATAATGTCAGCTTTGTTTTAAAAGTGTCATGATTTACCGAATGACACTTTATGACAACAGTCATAAATATTCATAAAGACTTACTCATGTTCATGACTGGTGTTATGTCATGTTTATGACGGAGTCATGACAGTCTTATTCACAACCCGTCAAATAAAGTGTTACCAAATACTTTTTCACAAGCCTGCATGTTTTGGTGCCCCCCATGATTTTGACACAATGTGTGCCGCCAGTCTTATTTGCAAAAGTGCCTGTGAGGACATCTCCTCTGCACGTTTCTCTTCCTGTGACCCCAAACACTTTCTAAGGATTTCCGTTCTGGGAAATGTGATCTTCTGGCCAACCCGTTCTTTTCTCGTTTGTATGCTATGTTTGTTCTTGTGCTGAATAATGAAACTTCTCCTCTCCAGCTTTCAAGCAAAAGCAGGGAGGATTTGTGCCAATACTGACTGATTTTGGAGCTACTCTGGATGAAGCCAAGTCAACCCTGGTTTCATCCAACCAAGGCACATGCCCCCACATGTTTTATGAAGATTTCTGCTAAACTTAGCCAGGCTTTAATGATGTTCTTCATAAAAATCGACTTCCATCCAGTCATCCTGCCACATATAAAGAGAAAGGGAAATGTGTGTTACATACAGTGTGTCACATGCACAGCCAGTACTAGCCAGAATTTCCTGGAGGTTCCCTGATGTTGCTGTTGACCTCTTGGCCGCCTCTCTGACCTGTCTTTGGTTTCAGTATTGGCGGGACTTTCAGTTTTTGGAAATTTCACTGAAAGATGATTTTCTTAGCTGCATTCCATCTTGTATCTGCTTGTCTGTACCCTTCTCCTGACTCATGCAGGAGAAATCCCTCCTGTCCTTTGGAAGCGCTCTGCATTCTTTCATATGTTCCCTTGGTTTCATTTTTAAATTACCATAACCCAGCATTCTAACAGGGGTATGTAGACTTTTTTATATCCCCTGTGTTTAAAAGTTACAAATTAAAGCAGAAGAGGAAGAAGAAGACATTGGCAGCCCTGAGAACAGACAGTTCTCTGCCCGTCACATACCTGCTGCTGCCACTTCCTCTTAGTATAAGCAAGGATGAAATGTTTACTTGAGCAGATTTCTGAGGGGGGCCATAAGGTGGGAGCTGGTTTGAGCTTTATAAGTGGTACACTGCTGTGTCAATTCAATGATCTGAGGAAAAACAGAGGAAGTCTGGTGAGACAAGAGGGCAGAGACCCACATCTGGGCAGAAGGAAGTCAGAGAGCAAAGTCTGCACCGCCGTCGTTCCTGCAACCCAGGTGAGTCTATTAGACGTGATGCATGCTGGTGCCTTTAAAGCATGTATTGCCATGCCGTTCACGGCACAGGACAGGCACACATTCGCTGTCAAACTCTGCTTTCATCTCGCAACTTCAAAGAGGCCCATTGATTACTCTAAGTGGCCATTACCAACCATCCAAGGCTGCTGCCTTGGTCAAAGACAACCAATGAAAAAGAGAGAGAAAAAAAAAACAGTCATCGTGAGGCTGAATCCGAAGGGGATACGAAGGACAGGAAACGACAAAGACGAGCTGAAAGGCAGCGGAGTCAGGCAACGTGGAATCAAAAGGAGCGAGAAGCTCAGAAGAAAACATCACTCACAACAGCAACAGCAAACAATGAAAATGACATCCCCCTTTTATTTGTACACAAAGAAGTCGCTGTTGTTGAACATGTGGTAGGAGAGTGATGTGAACATGGGATCCCCCGAGAGTCCCCCGTGATATCACAGGCAAACAAAACAGAGCTAAGATAATGTCTGCCAACAGATGAGACGGCACACCGATCTGAGAGACGGAGAGGGATGGTGAGTCAGAGATCCACGAAAAGATCAGGAACAAGTACAGTTTAAAAGCAGCTAATGGAAACGGGATCATAGATAGATAGATAGATAGATAGATAGATAGATAGATAGATAGATAGATAGATAGATAGATAGATAGATAGATAGA
>CAEGAE010065939.1:0-25901 GCA_903067095.1 Girardinus metallicus | reverse complement strand
AAAACAAACAGTTTATTTTTTAAGAAAAAAAAAAAAATAAATAATGAAAAAAAAAAAAAAAAAAATTTTTTTAAAAAAACCCCCCCCCCCCCCCCCCCCCCCAAGAACTGATTATATTGTTATTTTCTTTAAAAAAAATGGCATATTTAATGACCAAAAGCTACGACTAAATATTAACTAGAGTTGCACCAGAGTCCAAGTTCACATCAGCCGTTACCGACCTGCTGTCAGAAAGGATTTCCACTGTGATTTTCTTTCCAACAAACTTGTGTCTGTTTCCCATCTTGAAGCCAAGAGTCTTTCGGAGGCGGCGCAGCCTACGAGAGCAGTAGCCCCTGCAAAGAAAAACAAGAGGTATTTACACTGAAATAAAGTGAGATAAATATGTATTCACTTTAAAACAACTCCATTTAGAGACGATATATTCTATTTTCACATGTTGAATTCTCTTCAGTTAGCTCAATGTTTATATTGTACGGATTTCTATGACAAAAAGCACAAAACATTTACTACAGTAATCCATTAGAAGTACTTCAAAGAGCAGTTTTACTGCACAATACTTTTTATTTCAGTAATAACTAGTTAAAGTAATGACACTCTTACTTAAGTTACATTTTTGGATACTTAAGTTACTTCACTGAATGAGGATTAGTCATATTTTAGCCAAAAATGTGCCAGACTCAGACTGTATACTTTAAAGTAGGACTCCTTTGTACACTAGATTTTTTTTTCTATCGGTGCCTTTTGGAGATCAAATGAATACAGTAAACAGCATGTTGTCACTGGAACTATTTTACACTATTCTATTCTTACATATATACATTCCTTACTGTAGTACTGGGCTTAACAGCTTCATGCTGAGAAATTTCTGCCTGAATTTGACATTTTGTCTCTTTTACCTTGTAATTGTTCTTTAAAATATCAGAATTTGCACATAACCTTATATTTTTTCCAAACTAAAATAAAATGTTATGTTCACAGTTACTCAAAGTGGCCTTTTTTAACCAAATACTCTTACCTGAGTACAATTTTTAGCTTCTCTACCACCTCTGATTGTATTGAACCATCATATTTTACATCTGTATATTAACAGAGGTGTGAATATTTGTTTTCTAAGTTTATAAATGCAGTTTGAACAGAAACTGAGCTAAATGATGACCCTGAAAGCCAGTTTTTACACCGACATGTAATCTGGCTACTCACCTGTATCGTTGGTAGTCTCCGTGCCTGAGGCCATGCTGCTGCTGGGACTCCTTGATGATTTGAAGAACTGCGATTCAGTGTTAAGAGACATAACTTTACACACACACATATATATGTATATCAAATGTGACACTATCAAGTCTGAATGTGTGTGCAGCGTTGGCACCAGATGAATGAACCAACAGTGAGCCTGGAAAGCGCAGAGCTAATGAAACTTAAAAAGATGGTACACGTTTCTGTTCTTCCATATTTCAGCGTTACTTTTCTGTGACAAGCTGTTTTTTTTACAGGTAGACAAAATACCTGCTGCTTAAATAAATTATTCCAAGTTCTGCGATGTTAAAAACAAAACGTTTTCATGTCCACCATGGGTAGTCAAATGACACGTAGCCTAACCAAGCTAACCCTTTCAATTGCGTTACCAAGCAGCTAACGTTAGCTTAGCTTTGATGAGAAACGGCTTCGCTCATTAAAAAAATAACCACCCCGATGAGAAACGCCACAATGTGAAGGATACTTTCCAAACCCAGTCCTCCTTGTATATTCTCTTTATTTTCTTCCGTAGGAGAGAGTTTAGCCTCGATCTGCTTGTCCGCGGTCATGTCTGCAAGCTAACAGCTAATCTGAATCACACACCAACAGCAGACCCACTAAGAGGCATGAGAAATGTGTTAATCTCGCGAGATTTGGAGAATAGCCTACATTTAAAGAGATATAAAAGCAAACAAAAATTGTACTTTACTGACTATCGCGACTTCAACATATTAAGATACATTTACTTGAGTAACTTTATAGTAAAAAAAATACTTTTATTCCTTTACTGTACTTTTTACTTTTACTTGAGTGTTATGAAGTACTGATACTCTGAATAAAATTACATTTCTGGATTCTCTACAAAGTGCGAGTAACTGCAAAAAAAAAAGGCCTTGTTTCTTTCTGGTTCCCTTCTTTAACACACCTGATGCAGATGATTGTTACTAACTAAATTATTTATGATGTAAATTGGTAACACTTATTCTTAAAAAAAAGATTTTTAAATAATTTTTTTAAAGAAAATTTTCATTTCACTCCACAATTTTGCACCTAGTTTACATAAAATCCAAATAAAATATACTGAGTTTTGTAGTTGTAATGCTACAAAATGTGAAAAGTGTATACTTCTGTGAAAAGGGAATACTTTGCAAGCACTGTGCATCAAATGAAGAACCGGCAGAGCTGATGAGATGTGAAGATGTATTTTCCACTTAATTTTGATTAAATTATCAATAAGATGAACATCATATTAAATAATCATGGGTGAAAGTTCCAGAAAAACTGCAAACAGGCTGATAATGTAGATTATTTTTCTAACAGGTTTTATTGAGAATACAAAAAAAAAAAAAACACGGCATACTGCATTCTGTAACGTAACAATGTTCATGTAATGTCATAATTTCCCCTGAGAAATAATTACTTTGCATATTTTCTGACTTTAACTGGTCAACTGTTCATTGATCATCCTATTTGTGATAACAAATTAACCATCGACTGGAAGCTAAAGACATTTTACATCCAAATGGTCTCTTTAGCCTTTTCAGAAGAGTCCAGGACTTAAAGCCAAAAAGTCTCTCAGTTTGGTTGTGAAAGATTTACTTATGGGACTGAATTACTCGCTGAAATCCATCATGATTTTCACACATTCATAATTTGTCAGCAGCAGAAATATATTTAGAGAGAAAGTTCCTAATTTCTGAAATGTGCATGGTCTCTCTGATGGTCGTGTCTCTGCTGCGGACTTGCAGTAGGCCGCTCTCCAGAGTCTTTTCATCGATCACCACAGTGAAGAGAACACCCATCTCATCATATCTGGAATCAATTTACAGAAAAACACAAGTGATGATCCATAATTTCAGCATTTTTCCTGATGGTGAACAGAAAGACATTTCAACAGTAAGAGGCATTTATTTACTTGGCATTCAGAAGCTCTAATGATGTTGGCACAGCTTCAAGATATCCAGGCCACACAGAGATCTTAGCTTCCAGAAACTCCTGCAGAAGGCCCTCACAGATCTACGATAAATGTTCAAGCAATTAACATTCTTCCTTTTATGCATGCTGATCATATAATTTCACATTCCGGGATCAAAGGTCAGCAGAATAAAGATCTGACCTGCCTCATTTCCACCGTGGCTCCCTTGCCAACGTCTAAAGCCACTTTGACAGGAGCCAACATTGGATGCAGCTTTAAAACCTAAAACAGAAGCAGAAAACTGGAGGTCACTAAAAAGAGAAGTGAGTGTATTCCAGGCGAGATGCAGCGCAGCGTCACCTTTCTCTGCTGCAGCCTCTTTTTGCCGTCTTCTCTTCTGAGCTGCTGGAGCGAGTTGGACAGGAAAGCCATCGCGCCGCGGTCCATGTTGCCGCTCACAGACACAACGTGGGGAACGGACTTTCGACCATCTCGAGTCTGGAGCGCAAGTAGCAAGTCAGAAAATGGTTACATGTTATATGAAACAGCAGAATAAAATAATAATTAAACCTGATGGACTTAAAATATTTCCCCGCAGTCTTTTTTTCTGAATGAACTTTAGCTTCACCTTAGAAAATGGTGGAAAGCTGCAAAAACAGAAAATCTTACCAAGTATCTTTAGTTTAGTTTCTAGTGCAAATATCTTAATACACTTGAAATGAGAGAAAACTGACTTACTTTTACTTTTTAGCAAAAAATATGAGCTTGTTTAAAGTAAATAATTCCTGAATATTGATGAAAAAGTTCTGGCTATGAGTGAAATAATCTGTCAGCAAAACAAGATATTTTTTCCACATTAAAACTTAAAATCTCCACTGGCAGATTATTTCACTTACAACTTAGTCCTTTTTCATCTATGTTAACAAATTATTGATTTTAAATCAGCTCCTAATACTTGCTGAAAGGTTATCATTTAGTTTAGTCCTATTTCAAGTGTACCAAGATATTTGAACCAGAAACTAGACAAAAAAAAAGAAATACTTGGTACGATTTTTGCAGTACATTGTGATACTGTTGATTAATACTGCAATGACAACATCAAATCCAATACAAATGAATTTATGATGACAATGTCCACCAATATTCCTGATTTTTAGCACCCAGGTCACTTAGATTTAAATCTGGTGTGTCCATCCAACTGCCCAAATATATAATCGATAAGAAGCACAAAATGAATATTATAGCTTATCAAATAGTCCATCCAATATTGTGATAGTAACAAGGATAACATTTATACTGTAATAACAATTGTGACTAAAAAAGAAGAAGAAAAAAAAACAACTTAGAATTTCACAAATTTTAAGGTTTTTCCTAAAATTATGTCACCAGGACATTCCTTTTATACCTGACCATGTTTAAGACTTGACATTATTTCATGTAATTAGTTGCTAGGTGTTCTCCCAGCTGAATCCTTTCACACTTTTATGCACACTTTTTAACCACTTATTGGCTCTGATCCACCTACTTTGAGACCTGCAGCAAGAGCTTCACATCTGAAATGAATTTATTTTGGCATAAAATGGTAAAGTTTCTCAGTCTAAACATTTATTATGCTCTATTCTGAATAAAATGTTGACTTGCGTGATTTGAAAGTCTTTCAGTTTTTATTTTATTTGGGTTGCCTCACAGAGTTAAGAGCGAAACAGAATAGCAGAAAGAACATGGGGAGAAAGAAGGACTAAAAGATTCAGGCTGACCTGCAGTTTGGTGCGGACGCCCTTGTGCGTCTGCAGCAGCTCTGCGTCTCCTCGGCACCACAGCGTCTCCAGGGATTCGAGGCCCCACGGAAACTTGTACAAGATCTTCACCCCACGAGACGTCTTCTCTTCAAGCTCGTTTTCAGGCACCTCAGTGCTGCTGAAGTCAGAGGGAGACAAGGCGAACTGGACGGGTTGAAAGGAAACGACAAACAAAATGGATGGCATATAATAAAGTCTGAGACTGAAACAACCAAAGAGTGTCACAAAAATAATCTGATCATGATCGTGTACGTTGGACATCAATATTTGGTAAAAAAAAACTTCTTCCCCCATCATTCACTTCATCATCATCATCATATTCTGGAAAGTCTAAATTCATACAATAGTGTCTGGTTTTCTTATAAATTTAAACATTTCTGTTTTCATATTATTTCAACTCATTCCTCAGCAGGAAGTTTTCCCATCGTCTCATTTATTTGAGTTTCTGTCAACACTCACCTTCCTCCACCACTTCAGCCTGTGGCGGGCCCAGTGATCCAGCCACTGGGAGGAAGAGCGAGGAGAGCAAAACCAAACCAGAGACGTCTGGGTGACCTCAGCGGAGCTGGCAGGAAGAAAGAAACGAGTCAGTGAAACTAAACAGACTGTCGACATCTTGTGGAAGCCACAACTGGAAAACCGTCCTTTCTACTCTAAAGCTACAAATGTGTCTGTAAAATCAAAATCACTCCTCTGATAACTTAATTAAAACCACAACAAGTGCAGTCATAAAATCACTGGTTGATTCAACTAAATACTGTAGATTCTCAGCAACAGGTGGAATAAATTTAAGGATGCTAAACTTGTAATTGTAATAATAAATCAACATCAATGTATTCTGTGATAGACACATGATCGATATCAATAAGGCATCTGATAGAATATTCAATAATTTCACTGAACTCTGGACCAAAACCGCACAGCATTCTGGGAGGCAGAGGCAGAGAAAAGACTTCAGCTGCTCAACCTCTCACTGCTAAGCAAAGTTGGTGGAATCAACTTACTCATTCATTCTTTGGTTACCTAGCAACTCACTAATTCTTTGGTTACCTAGCAACAACCTGTTCAGTTAACTGGCGCAGCAGCAGTTAATAGGTTTCATCATCACGCTTTCCTAACTGCTTAAAAATAAAACAATAACAGCATGGAATGAAGACTGTGGATAAAACTGTGTTAGGTTACACCATCAGTTGGGCAGTATTTCAGATATTTGCAGTATCTGAAGCCTCACCAACCATCTGAAGGCTGGAAACACAGACCGGACTCAGCCAGGCCAAAGGGAAGCTTTTTGTTCACCATCTCCAGAGAGGGCACAAACTGCTCCAAGGCACCTGCACACACATTGTGAGTTATACATGGAATAAATCCTGGAAGCACAAATTTACAACGGCGTATTAGGGCCACTGTTAGATAGATAAACAAGAAAAATTGTTAAAATATTCACCAAAAAACAGAAATTTTTAGATTAATCTCACAAATTTTCAACAAAAAAAACGTGATTTTGAAAAGCCAAAAAATTTGCAAGAATAAGCTCAGAAGGTTTCAAGACTAAAAAAAAACAAAAACATTTGACTTTTGGAAATCTCAAATTGTCTCAGTTTTTTCCAAGCAAAATTTCTTTTTTCAAACTCGGATATCTCCAAGTTTTTTCTGGAAAATTTCTGAGATTAAGATAAAAAAAATTTCTAGCACATTTTAAACTATTCAAATTTAGCAATTTTCTCCTAGAACATTTCTAACATTAATCTTAGAATTTTTAATTTTCTTCTATAAAATATTTGTTTTAACTCTTCAAACTCAGATGTTTTGAAGTTTTTCCTAGAAAATTTCTAAGATTAATCTAAACATTTCTGTTTTTTCTAGCACACTTTCAATTTTTCAAACTCAGAAATTTCCAGATTTTTTCAAGAGTATTTCTGAGGTAAATCTTAAAATTTCTCAGTAATTTCTAGTATTTTTTTATTATTATTATTCAAACTCATCAAGTTTTTTCTTGCAAAATAAAAACTTTTCAAAAGCAGATAATTTAATTTTTTTTCTAGAAAATTTCTGAGATGAATCTAAAAATTTTCGAGTTCTTTTGGCGGAAATTTGCTCCGTTTTTCTATCTACATTGTGCAAATTTCCAAAACGTATAATATTTACAGGAGGATGCATTGCTTCTACCTTGAAGTAAGCTTGTTCTCACAGATGGAGAGCTCAGCAGGAGCCTGTTCAGCTTCTGGATCAGCTGCTCTCTGCTCAACTCAGACTGACCCAGTATCTGCTGGAAACGTTCAGATTCAATAACCCGGGCTCCTCCAGCTCCTCTGTCCGGGCTGCTGCTCACAGTATTCACCCCGAACACCCAGGCCCTGGACCCGGTCACCGAGTGCCACCACTGCTGCAGCAGGTTCCTCCTCAGCTCCACGCCCAAAGGTCCGTAGCTGCAGCTCCAGCCTCTCCGGAACAGCTCCGAGTTGCTCTCTCCGGGAGAAATATAGTATCTGTCCGCACAGAGCTGCAGTAAAGTCCGGACCCGGTCCAAAACATCAGGCGGTGCTGTGTCACAATGTCCTCTGGTGCTCTTCAGTGGCGACTTAAGTTGTGACAGGACGCAGCGCCTGGCGCTCAGAGTCAGCATGCTGAAGGTGGAGAGTAACCCCGGTACAAATACCAAGCCAAGTCAGGAATAAATTATGATAAAATCATTTATGTGCACCTTCTGGGCCACAATTACTCCTAAATCCTGCTGTGACCGCAAATGTTTCCTTCAAATGTCTGAAGGAAACATTTGCGGATGACAAACAAAAAACAGCTCCGAATGTAGCGAAGCTGAGCGGCGTCGCAAACCGCAACATTTACGGTTTTTACGGTCACTGCTCTCCCGGTATCTATGCAGCTACAATATCTGGAAAAAGGATTGTAACATACAAAGCAACTACATCGGGGTCAAGTATCTATGAAGATATATACAGCGTGCTTTCCAGATCCGGAACTTAATGATTAACATCCGGGTTATGACCTGAGAGAATCTGGTTACTAAGCAACGAGAAGTCGCTTAACGGTAACAGTTAACCAATGGTAACCAATGCTCCAACTAAATGTATTGACAACCAATTTGATTTTAATAAAATCAAATTATTGATTTAATAATCAATAATTTAATATGTATTTAATATTATTGTCTGTAGTTAAAATTATTGTATTACATATTTTATAGTCAGTAAACTCAAATTAATTTAAGTTTGATACCATATTAGCCAGTCATGGCATCTACTGGTCTACAGTAAAAAAAAAAAATACTGTGAATACTCAGATAATTTTATAAATAAAATTAGCAAATTATTAAAAAATAATTCATAAAATACATGTAAAAACTGGACTTTGTGTGTGTGTCTACATTATGTCCTGGCTCTCTGCAATAGGCTTAAATTATTTTATTTGTATGTTTGTGTAGATTTTGACTGTTGCCTAATTTGATTATGCAGAAGTAAAACACTGAACATAAGCTTTTAGAATTGTAAAGGTTGCCAACCCTTTATTCAATTAAAAATGTCAAATATTTCATCTGAAATGGACATTTCAGATTTTTTTTAGACCATGAGCTTAAGATAAAAATACAATTAGCAAGGAAGGTTCTTTGAAGATGTTACTGTGTCCCTGTTGAATCAATTTCTTTTCATGGCAAGTCTAGTAAGAAAGAAAAACTAGATGCATGTCTACAAAAATAAGACTAAATGTTACGCTATTGTCTTTGCTGAATGTGATCCATTTACATACAAATAGATCAGAAACGGTTTACATTTTAGTGCAAATCTTGAGGAAAAAAAAAAAAAAAACTAAAAAAATTACAAGCGAGAATTTCAGCCAAACTAGTTTTAATATTTATGAACAGTGCTGTGGAGGAATCCTCTTCTCAATGTGCAATTTTACAAATAAATGTCTCCTTCCCTTGTCCTTTTCACACACCTGACACAAAAAGCTTTTAAGAAAAGTATCTAAAAAAATCCCCACTCCCTTAAATATTCAACACAAGTCAGACAAGATTGAATTTTCTTATTTTTATTTAAAAGGGACCCTGGGCACCCTTCAGATACAATTTTCATAACATCACTTTAAACTGAAAGTGAAAACACAGGATTACCTAGTAAAAATAAATTACTGAGGAATGTAACAAAAAAACATAAAATAAAAAATACAGTCCATGAAAAGTGCAGCAATCATGTTTACACTATGGGAAGCTTATGATCCCAATTACTCATCTGGGTTTACTGAATAATTCCAACCATGCTGTAAGCAAAACAACGTTAAACAAATACAAAGAATAATATGAGAATTGTACGGTAAGATTTCAAGACTCATGTTGGGGTTTGATAATGTGAATTTACAATATTTACTGAGGGAATGGCGGCGGCATCGGGTAGGGCACCATCGGTGGCGGTGGCGGCGGCTGTTGGTTCTGTGGCAGCGGCTGAGAGTTGAAGGGGAACGGCGGGTGGTTCACGCCGTTCTGAGCGGGCCTCTGCATGCCGCCAAACTGAGGGGGGCCTTGGAAGTTCTGGTTACCGAAGCCGCCAGCGCCGCCGCCGGCGCCGCCTTGGTTTGGTGGAGCGCTAAAGTTACCCTGTCCGTTAATATTGCTGTAATTGCTGTTGCCATAGTTACCGCTAGAATTGCTATTGTTGCCTCCGTAATTCCCACCGTTTTGGGCCTTGCTTCCGCCAAAGGCAGTTTTCGGCCCGTTGCCGAACCCTCTATCGCCGTCCCTGTAGCCGCCGCCGCCACCAAAGTTACTTCTGCCGCCTGAATACCTATCGCGACGGTCATCCCTGTAGCCACCTCTTCCCCCCCGTCCGCGACCTGCATCAGTGGAAGACAAAACAAGAGAGACGGCGAAGAATACATTAAATCTGAAGATGCAGTGTTGAGATACAGAAATGTGTCAGTACGTTAGAATATCAAACATTTCAGTTTTTTAAGTTCAAAATGGAAACCCCACATATAGATACATTGTATTAAGTGGTACAGAAAATTAGTGTTTACTAATCCTGATGAATATGGTTCACAACTAAAGGAAACCCAAACTTCTTTATGTATTTGAATTTTTATGTCATATAGTAAACACATGACATAAAAATGTGTGCACTATACACTACAATTTTCTTGGAAAATTACACTACAAAGTAGGCCTGTCAGAATTACAAATTTTGATAATTGTCCCAGAAGTTATTGAAATAAACAACAATATTGTTGTTTTGAGACCATTTTATAATGGTATAATAATGCAAGACCCCATTCTGAAAGATCAATAAACTTTAAATTCTAACAAACATTTAACACTGCAATTGGAAGAAATTTTAAATATCCAAAATAACTAAAAAGAAACAAAAAATACTTTACGAAACGCTAACATCGTGATACATTTGTCAGCCATATTGTCCAGTTCTACACCAAATAAAAAGACCATTTTTTCCCCCCTCACTGTTAGAAGTTAAATCAGACCAAATTTCTCCCGTTTTAGGTTAGTTAGAATTACGAAAATTATTTCAATTTGCTAAAGGCCAGAAAATGTAGCAAGGATATTTTTTTATTTTAGAGACGTTTTTTTAATTCAGAAGTTTACATACAGGATATACCCTTCCCTATTCTTTCAAATAGTTAAAAAACCCACAGTCCAGCAATGCATCACATCATTGAACAAATGACCAACACTTTCCCTCCCCCTCCTGAAACACAATTAGCAGCAAGATGGCTGTTAACATCAGCTTAGTTTTATTGGTTGGACCAATATTGATGTTAATAAAGACAAATACAGCTCTGAAAAAATTAAGAGGCCACTTAAAATGATCAGTTTCTCTGATTTTATTTTTATAGGTATATGTTTGAGTAAAATGAACGTTGTTATTTTATTCTATGAACTACTGACAACATGTTTCTGAAGTTACAAGCAAAAATTTAGTATTTATTTGCAGAAAATGAGAAATGGTCAAAATAACAAAAAAGATGCAGCACTTTCAGACCTCAAGTAACGCAAAGAAAGCAAGTTCATATCATTTAGAAACAACAATACGAATGTTTTAACTAAGGATGAGTTCAGAGGTCACTGTTTGGTGGAATAACCAGGAGGTTTTCAATGCGGTTCAGTGCAGTGGGCTCTTAGTTTTTTCCAGAGCTGTATCTGACGTTAGTGTCGATATATTGCGCATCCCTAATAACAAAGCCATAAAAAGCTTATTACCTACAAAAATAGGTAATTTAATTTTTGTTTTAGTTTACCTCCTCTGTCCTCTGCCATCTGGATGAGCTTGGGATTGATGGCCTGGTTAGCCTCGCGCAGCACAGAGATCAGGTCGCTGGCCTGTTTCATGTTGTTGGGGGTGAAGAAGGTGTAGGCTGTGCCCGTTTTTTGACTGCGGGCCGTGCGGCCAATGCGGTGGATATAGTCCTCGGAGGAGTTAGGGTAGTCATAATTGATGACAAATTTCACATCCTCCACATCTGTGAAAGTGTTGCAGTGTGGCAAAACAATACACAGGAGGCCACAGGATTTTGCACACCACAACAGCCAGATCAGAGGGAAAAGTTAGCAACTTGTCAGTGCTGAGGGGAGAAAAGTGGTTATTTAGCTGTGGAGGAAACAGATTAGAGGCAACAAAGGAGTGTGTAAACATCTATTCCATGGGAATACTACTGTGGGAAGAGAGAAACGATGCACACTCCTATTGCTTACCCTAATCAAGAGTCAAAGACAGTCTCCCTTGACTACAAAAGGGAGTAAAGATAGATTTAAGTCTTACCATAAAAGGAGTATGCATTCACTAGTCCTTTCCCAATGCAGCGAAATCCCCCACATATTGTCAAGTGACATCCAGGAGCTTCTACGCAGTTAGGCCAACCATATGCACTGGGACCGCCTCATGAGCCAATATAGGACCATTGAGTGGTACATTTTTGCAGGTTCAAGTTTTTCCCCAGTACACTCTCATAAGAACCTTGATATTAAAGGCCGCACTGCACGTCTTGCCAAGACAAACTAGACTATGCACCAATTAAAAAGCGGGATCCTTTCAAACCACAAACAAAAGAGTCCCAGCATTGAACCTTGCGGGACTCCGATGCAAGCGTACAGTAAAGCCCTCCCCCCACTTCATCAGTTTCATCGAGGCAAGATCTTCCAAGAAGCCAGTGTTCACTTGAGAAAATGTCTCTCGTTGGCAGGTCTCGACATGACTATAAAACGCAGGCGAGGGAGGAACTTTGGTTTTCAGCTTTCTCATTCTCCTCTGTTTAGATGCTCCCACTAGTCCCTCAACACATGTGCCAGGTCTCAATTTTCAAGAGACAAAAAAAATTTCAAAACTGCTCTCTCCATTTCACGAAATCCAGCACGAGAAACAAACCAGCCGCCAAATTTTGACAAGCTGACCCCCATGCTACATGAAACGAGTGCCTAGAGGTAACGTTTGTTCCAAATCTCAAAGTGACTTGCGCAACTGCAACCTCTTACACAACATGCAAGGCCAATGTCACAGCATCGAGCATATATGTATATTTTCGTATGTTTGAGTTGGAACCAGCTGGATGGATACTTGTTGGGTGAAATCCATGGACAGAGAACAGATGTGTGTGTATTTCAACAACATATCAGAGACAAAGGCTTAGCCACGCAGCCTTTTGAAGATCACTGGCACACAAGAGCTTTCACCTCTCTAGGCCCACTGGGTGGCAAGCCAGTGGAGCAAATCCAATATGTCCTCCTTCTCCCTCTCGAGGCCTGGGACTGTCATGCCTAGCGCCTGCCACAAAGACTGCACCTTAAGGTGAGGAAAAACTCAGAAAATGCATAGAGAAGTTAAAGAAAGCAGAAAACTTTCTTTAAAATAAGGAAAACACTGATAAGTGGAGCAACTCAATGGCATACTGACCTAAACCACGGGAGGCCACGTCTGTAGCAATCAGAATTGGAGCTTTGCCAAATCTGAACTCTGTATACAAACAACAGTTTCAATCAGCCAACAGATGAATCTGGACATAGTTTATATTCTATTGCTTTAAAGCTGAGGTATGTAACTTTTATTAAAAATATGTTTTTCTACATATCTGTTAAAACTGTTACCATGTCCTGACAATATAGTATGAAACAGATAATCTGTCTTCTCCCACTGCTAATTACAGAAATACAGTACTGAGTCATAAATGACCAATCACAGCAGGGGGGCGGGACTTAGTGCTGTCAATCACGCTTATAAACTGCTGGTTCTACTGTGAATGCTAAGGCTAATTAGCATGGCCATTAATGACAGCAGATAGACGGTTTTCCTGCAATATTAAATTGTTTCTCCACCATAAACACATTGAGTACCGCGTACATGAGTGTGATTGACAGAGCCAAGACCCTCCTCCTGGCTCTGACTGGTTGTTTTTGACCAGGAGTGGTGCATCCTTTCAGACAGCAATATCAGATTAGGGAGGAGTCGGAGGATCTTGATATTTTCACAGATTATCTGTCTCACATTATACTGTCACGATATGGTGACAGTTTTAACAAATATGAAAAAACAAAATAATTGTTTATAACAATTACAGACACCATCTTTAACATGAAATGTAAAAAAATAAAAAATACAGCCTTACCATTAAGAACCCAGTCCCTCTCTTGCTGGCTCTTGTCTCCATGGATACCCATTGCTGGCCACCTACATCAGACACAGATAACATAGAGACCCTTTAATTCAGGCGGTTCAAGATTATTCTAATATACAAGCTAAAAAAAAGAGCAATTTTTGCCTAGAACAAACCATACAGCTGAAAAGGCTATAAATCCTCACCCGTCTCTTCTCATTCTCCTGGTAAGTTCATCACAACGTCTTTTGGTCTCCACAAAGATGATGGTCTTGTTCTCCTTTTCGCTCATTATCTCCTCCAACAAACGGATCAGCCTTAAAACAAGCACAAAAAGTTTTAACTGATCAAATCTACAGTAATAATCTTTGCAGGAATATGATGGGAAGCAGATGTGAGGGCGTTATAACCGGTTTCCTTTAGATCTATTTGCTTGTTTATATACCAACTCATCAAATGTGTCTTTTCCACTAGACAGGTTTCAGTGCATAACAGTTTCAAAGCAGCAGTTCTTTGTATTTCCACAAAGACAAAACCCCTGGTTATAGCACAGAAATCTGGAGCTGTCACAGCCCAGTGTGCTGCAGGTTCACTGGAACAGTAGCCGATTAAAACATGCCATGTTTAAAACTCCAGAGTTTTGTTTCATTTTTGATTTGTCTAATAAAAACAAGCAGCAAAAACAAAGCACAACAACGATATAATCTTAGAATAACAGAAGCCGACTGTGCCTTCCTCTTTTTATTTTGAGTAAGTGAATGTCTCGGTTGTCTTTTTGCGTCACCCGGTGGCGTTACTAGATTCTGCTCTAAAAATGTCTCCATCACTGGTGGATGTCACAGGTAATTGTTTAAAACCGGGTTCTGATATATTACAGCGTCTATATGCTGGGATACTACAATACATATCATGGTGGTTGAACTGTCTTCATGCACAAAAAAATAAAATAAAATAAAACAAAGAGAGGCTCAAATAAGAAATAAATGAGAGAGAAAAAGCAACCTGCTTCTTTTAACCAATCAGTTAAGAACTGACTCCAACGCCAGCAAGGGTTAAGAACTGCAGCCTCTTTGGTGGAAAAGCTCAGTTTTCTACTCACTTGTCCTCCTTCTCCAGGTCATTGCAGACATCAACTATCTGCAGGATGTTATGATTGGCACTGAGCTGCAATGCACCAATATTGATCTGGACGTAATCCTTCAGGAAGTCCTCAGCCAGCTGACGAACCTCTTTAGGCCAGGTGGCGCTCCACATCAGAGTCTGACGATCAGGCTGATAAAAAAAAAAAAAAAAGTATTATAATGTAAATTCTACTGACAGATAAATTAAAAAACTGAGTTGTGCGTTTATTTCTTGCGTGGCAGTGATGCATCTACGTTAAAGCTAACCGTCTCCTCTATGAAAGGCAAAACTCACCCGAATTTGTTCCACTATTTTGCGGATCTGAGGTTCAAAGCCCATGTCCAGCATGCGGTCGGCTTCATCCAGCACAAGGTAGGTGCAACGACGCAGATTGGTTTTACCACACTCTAGGAAATCAATGAGACGGCCTGGAGTAGCGATGCAAATCTCCACTCCTTCAACAAAAACAACGACAGTGATCAATAAAAACAGAAAGGAGTTGTGTTTACATCATAGCATTAACAAAGTAGGCCTACCCCTCTCCAGGTCCCTTATTTGTGGCCCTTTTGGCGCGCCACCGTAGATGCAGGTAGTCTTGAGACGAGAAGCCCTCCCATATTCAGCAGCCACTTGTTGCACCTGCTGGGCCAGCTCCCGGGTCGGCGCCAGAACCAAGCACTACGGAAAACAGAATCACTTTACCTGACGTGTACATTTAGTCTTCATTCACACTGCAGCCTGAAGTGGCCCAAATCTGATTTTTTTTTTTGACTTAATGCAACTTGTACCTGATCTTTTCATGACAGTCTGAACAACACAGATCAGATTCTTGTGAATGCGACCCGGTTATACGTGATCCTAAATCAGATGCGTATCTGATCTTTTAAAAGGTGACCTGAGTCTGAAAGGCCAGATCACATTCACCACATTAACGTCATTGATACTTGACAAATGTCACTGTTCTGCATCCTGATACGAGCAAGAGGGAAGAAAAACAACAACCACGACTGAAAATAATGAGGATTAAGTTGGTAATGTTCTTAAATTTAAAATCATAAGGTATGCTTCACCAGGGTTTATACAGGAATCCCAGAGTTGAATTTACTACTTTTTACTACCTTTTTTTACTACCTCTACAATATTTTTTTACTACCAACACAAAATCCAGCCAATTTCACGCCAATTTCCTCAATTTTGGGAGATCGGTGATCGCTCTAAATTAAGAAGGTTTCGCCATCCATAGCATCTACATGTTACAGATGGCGAGGAAAAGAATCGTCTTTTTGCCTTCGCGAAATTTCCGGATGTAAACAACAACATGAAATGTGTCTAAATGGTATCAGCTAATAATGAATGATAAACTTGTACGTAAAAGTTCTACCACTTTTCCTATAATTACGGTGGAGTTTTCACTTTTGAGTGTGATCACACTGCAGCTTGTTAGCGGTGCGGTTGGTTCTCATTTATTTAACTCACTTTAGTTGCTGCTTTACAGTCAGTAAGGTCCGCTGCCTGTCTGCAGCTCCCGTCGCGTCGCTGGTAAAATTTTAGCTCATAGCTGAGCTTGAGTTTGACGTTGCATCGCTTCGTTTAGCACCAAAAAACGAAACGGGGATCTGCTCCCCGGTGGAGCCTCAACCCGCTGCTGATGAATGGCGGAGGCTCCGGTCGGTCTGATTCGATCACCGTCACGTCGCTCCAGGTCAAATTTAGATTTTTTTTCTGCATACTTTACAAAATGCCTTTCGGTCATTCCTGGTCTTTGAATCTCGGCTCATCGAGCCAAAGTTATGAAAACGTATATTTTCCCATGGCGAAGCGCAAAATGACCAGCTCTCAACACGTTAGGCGGTTCCTACACTACGGATGCGCACAGCAGCTTGGCGTCTATCAGCGACAGCTCAGGTCCTGACAGTACAGCAGTTATAATTTTTTTATGCAGATTTTAGTAAAACGAACTTAAAAACAATAAGTGAGCATCAATGGAGAAATAAAAATATTTTGAAGGGATGATGAAAAATTTACCACCTTTTACCACCTTTAGTTCCTTCTTACTACCTTTTACTGGCTTGAATTTGAGCTCATTTAATTTACTACCTTTTACTACCCCGCGGAAACCCTGTTCGCCATTAGCATCCACGTTAACTTCCACAAACTCTGCGCTCACTTTGTATGTGTGACGTTATTGCGCCCTCTACTGCACACTTCCAGGACATCTGCAGTTCACACTGGAGAACACATACAGATCGCATAAACAGCGCTGGAAAAAATTAAGAAATCCCTTAAAATGATCAGTGATAATTTTAAGTTGTATGTTTGAGTAAAATGAACATTGTTTTTTTTATTCTGTGAACTACTGACAGCATGTCTCTGAAATCCCAAGCAGAAATTTAGTATTTAATTGCAGAAATGAGAAATTGTCAAAATAACAAAAAAGATGCAGTGCTTTCAGATAAGACAAAGAAAACAAGCTTCATTTAGAAACAACAATACTAATGTTTTTACTCAGGAGGAGTTCAGATATCAATATTTGGTGGAATAACCAGGAGGTTTCAATGGGATTCAGTGCAGTGGGCTCTTCATTTTTTCCAGAGCTGTACATGGAAATGTGAACAACCATGCAAAAATATTCAGATTTCACCAAAAATCAGAACTAAGCATTAAAGCCTGCAGTGTGAATGTATCATTAGATTCAATTTTAAAGTTCTTTGTTGCTATGTAGCAACAAAAAAAACAACATCACAGTACTTACAATGGGTCCGTCTCCGTGCTCCAAGAACGGCTGATGTTGGATGTGAACAATTGCCGGCAGAAGATACTAAAAAATTTTAATGAAAAAAGATGCTTAATACCCAGTGCATGTCATAAGACCCCCACTTTCTTACATTAGCGTTTATCATGATACATTTCTTATTATAAGACTGTGATTTATTATTGTCATGATAAAATCCAATTAATGTTTAAACTCCCCAAAACTGTCCAAATATTGTTAGCTTTGCTATTTTCTCTAGTTTGCTTAATGAATGATCAATAAATTTGAAAAAAATAAAATTAAATGCAGTTATTTTGTGCAGTTTTGTTACACAAATCACACTTCTTACCCTAAAGAAGCAGATTACAAATGAGTATCTTTTTCAAGAGCAGCATTTGTGTTTGTGGGGAAAGTTGTCTAAAAAAAGAAGTTGTAAACAGTTCTTATTGTCACCTTTATTTTTATCAGAATAGTACCACAAAATATCATAAGACTAAGTTCATATTGCTCATTCCTAAGCTAAATATGTTAAACTTGCACTTAAGAAGGAAAAAAGTACTTTGAAGGAAGTAAGAAGCGATCACTTACAGCAATGGTTTTCCCAGAGCCAGTCTGAGCGATGCCCACCATGTCTTTGCCGCTCAGAGCGACTGGCCACCCCTGGGACTGGATTGGAGTCGGTTCGGTGAAGTTCTGCTTAACAATAACGTCCATGACGTAGCCTGAGAAAATGGGATATTCGAGTTTAATTGCTGGCAGCATGGCAGAACGTTTGAATATATCTGGAGTAAATAATATCAGAATTGGTTTTGAATCGTTTTGGCTCACTTGGAAAAGCAGCTTCATGGAATTTAACCATCGGTTTGGGACAATCTCTGCCTTTCACTGTGACTTCTTTGCTTCTCCGATACTCTTCAACCTCTTGCTGAAATTGGAAAAGAAAAAACAGGAAAGACGAAATTAGTTTTTCACTCTGCTTCTACAAAATAAATTCACTTCGACTTACAGATTGCAGAGGTAAATCAGAAACTCTGAAACGAATGTCTTTCTCACCAGAGGTCTGTGTGTGACGTCTGGGTGTTCCTGGTAGAAGTTCTTCTGAAACTTTGGAAGCTCATCCAGGTTCCAGTGTCTCTTCCTCAGCCTTTCTCCGGGGTTTCCAAACTTTCCTGGAGGAGGTCCTCCCCTGTTGCCTCCTCCACCGCCACCGAAACGAGGAGGGCCGCCACCATACCTGAAGAAGAAACAAATCGTTTCGTAAAGAAAAAAAATGATTGTTCACGTCGAGGTCTAAAAAAAATACCTACATTTATCTGCCGTTTTAACAAAACCTAAATTTGGAGCTGCATATCAGTAAAAATATATTCAACTGTGAAACTATTGCTAAAAAATTGCAATGACAATATCAGCTAAGAATGACATTTGGTAACATTTTATTTGAAGGGGTTTGTGGAAGACTGACATGAAACTGTCACAAACATGACATAAATGCTGTCATGAACATGAAGGAATCTTCATGAATGTTTGCACCTGTTGTCATGAAGTGTCACTCAGTAAATAATGACACTTTTAATGCAAAATTGCACTAAAAGTTGCATTAAAAGTCCATTAAAAGTGTCATTATTTACTGAATGACATTTCATGACAACCGTCACAAACATTCATGAAGATTCCTTCATGCTCATGGCAGCATTTTTCTGAGTTTATTATTACATATTAAAAAAATGTTGGTATAAAAATACACTTCAGGTTTGGGAGTTCCTCCAACTGGCCAAACATGTTATCAATATGAAGAGTCTGAATACATGAGAATAAATATTGTTTCCAAGCAGGCCTTTGCAAATGTGATGCTGCACACACCGTCATCGCTATGGCAACTCCATATACTGTGCAGCTTTACTAATGATGCCTACGCACTCATTTGGGAAAGACCTTCCACAGTTGCTAAGAGCGAGCAAATCATCCAGCTCTCATGCCAAGTAATAAATCTTAAAGCCCAAAACCCAGTCCCTGTTGTTGGTGTGATCTGCGATAAGCTGCAGAAGCAATTTATGATACAGTTTATATTTTTAAAGACTCTGGGTTGTTGTTGTTGTTGTTCAGACTCACAAGATTTGTATGAACCTTAGTTTTATAGCGCACTAACTTTTTGATAAATACAGATGTAAAGCCGTTATGGATTTATTTCTGTTTACCAATACGGGACGTTCTCGCTGGGGAAACGTTGAATTCAAGCACACTGCAGTGCGGACCAGAGACAAGGCGCACATTTTGATTTAAAAGCTCGTTCCTACCAAAGTAGATCTAAACTGGTTGTGTGATAAAGCTCTCATATTCAGAGTGCTTCCTTATTGCATCTGTTATGGGAGTAGTTCACTGAAAAGACTTTCTAGTTTCTCAGTAAAATTCTCTACATCTGTAGAGGTTGCATGTGCAGCCATTGTTACACTTGTCACTTTTCCTGAAGTAATTTTTTTTTTTTTTACCAAATTGGTGCAACTGTTTAAATGTGTTGTCAGGCAAATGTTACCAAATCTATCGCACCTTAGAGCATATTATGATAATCATGTCAATAGTGATTTTTTTTTATCAATATAAACAAATGGAAAATAGGCCAAATTTTGTATGTTTTGATCTGTCAAACTTTCGTCACATTTCGTCAGGAAATGGATTGTAGCTATTTTTAAATCGATTTATTTTACGTAACAAGATAAACAAAACACCAATCTGTAATTTTGAATGTCATTTTCTTGATATAGACGGTTGGAAGAGGGGAAATGTAATTGCGTTGGTGTCATCACTGGATGTACCGAACAAACTGACCGGGATGCAACACGGTGACCTACTTAAAAACACGGTGAATTAAGGGAGGGTCGTTTTGCCTCCAGTAAAATACGTTCAGACTGAGAATATTACGTATGAAAAGAGCCTGTTTGACAGGCATTTTTGCCCTGAAAACACAAGCGCAAGATAAGGGCAGACTGCGTCACAAGGCAGGAGAGAAAACAGCGGAGGCTGCCGATCAGCCGCAGACACAAGGCCGCCGTTTGCTGCCATTTTAGCTCCGATGACCAAACCGTGAATATTTTCCAGGCTCCGCGAGCCGCACGCGGGCCAACGGTCAACCAACGTTCACAATTTAGTACAAGAATCTCACTTAGTTACCCAGTATCAATAACTACTCTAAGGGTCCGTGAATTTTTTGTGTGTTTGTGTGCAGAAAACACGGCCGTGAAATCGACGTCATCGGTGTCTAAACACTGAGCTGCGAAACACGGAGAACTGAAGACAAATCGATACATACCCTCTATCTCTGCCCCGGTCTCTGTCTGAAAAGCCAGGCATTGTTTAGAAAATTGCTGCGGAAAGGTAAATTAAGTCAAAAATATTGTTAGTCGGTCTATAAGTCTGGTGAGCGATAGGGGTGTTTGAAGAACCGGGTGAAAAGAAAATGCCGGCCGGCTAACAAACACAGACCATCGAGGCGGAAATGACCTCAGAGGCGGCGACTAACATTCATATCCATCCGCGTCCGAAAAACGTTTGTTGTGGTACTATTTTATGCCTGAAATTACCATCAAATACTTTCCCGTCTTGGCTTTATGAATGGTGATGATATTTTACCAATAAGCTTAATTTGTGATACTCAAGTTCCTTTGGAATATATATGTAATTTTCAAAATAAATGCAAACAAATTAAATCTGTTGGAGTTGAAAACAGTGAAACAAGAAAATGCACCGAAGACTGTATTTCTGTAACTGAAGTCAAAAATTTAATATGGAAATTAAATCAATACAAACTTCATCGTGTTCCTATTTCAAGTTCAAAAACCAGTGCAACTTCCCAATGGATATGCTCAGTGATCACTGTAACCATCAGCAGCAAAATAAACAAATAATCTATTTCTTTGTAATTTGAAATTCAAACACTGCATCGACATTTTCACTGATAGAGGGTCAGCCACAACGTGTGACTGATTCATTGAGATACAAATGATTAGATGTGTGAATCAACTTCTTTTTACTTCAGGTATCAGTTTATTAAAGGCAGCCATATTAGATTTTGAAGTCGATGTTGATGGCTTTCCTACTTAGAATTATGAATTTTATGATCTTTTTCATTTAACTTGAATCTTGAAAATGTCAGCCTCTAAGTTAAACTGGATAATGTAATTGAACCAAACCTTTCACTCAGTCATTTATTGTGTTATGACAATAAACTGCTTTTTCTATTTGTAACAAAGTTTTAAATTGTGTGTTAATAGCGTTGTCTGAGTTATAACTTGCTAAAACAGTTTGAGAACCTGTGGAGGTGACTGTCTCTTTGCATTAAACCAGTAGAAGAGCCTATCAAACACTCCCCACAGAGCCCAGGAACATCCCCAAGCTGGTGTGAGTTTGTCCCATTTTTGTTTTTCACTTACTTCCCCTTTCTGCCCAAACCGATGCTTTCTTATGACTACAGAAAGTCATATTCACCACGTCTAGATGCCTAAATGCTTTGGGTTGAACCCAATGGTTGAACCATCTGATTGGCTGAGGCACGTTTTAATGTTAAGTAATTGAACGGTTAAACCTTCAAAGTGGCTTGTGAGTGTTACAGTTTCCTGCCTGCTGTGTCTTTTTATGAAATCAGTACACAGCTCATTATACTGTAATGTTTTGCACAGATGTTCATTAAACCAGGTTTTAAGAATAACTGTAAACATTTATTTGAAAGGTAATGGTGCTAATGTAACATTTTGTTTTCTACTTGTGAAGTTGAGATTGAAAGAAAATCCTCCCAAAAATGGATGCCGTCATTTTGGACGGTTCGCTTCTGCACAGTTTTATACTTTTGCAGTTTTTGTCCTGACTTTTACAGGTTTGAAGAAGAGCTTTGTGGTTTCTGCTGTGGTTTGTTTAGGCACAAAATGGAAGTAAGTGACGTGGAAATTGTCCCAAAAGCAGCAGGTCTCAGTCCCAATCCAAAACATTTTCTTGGTTGATGTAAATTATCTCCTGTTCTTTCACCTGAAACAGAGAAACACACATTTGAAAACCCCAAATTTCACAAATAGAAAATTGAAAGATTTTCAAAGTTTCTTAAACACGAATGCAAAACAGTAGATTTCTATTACTGTTACAATAAATCCCTTATTTTGGAGGTTGTAATTTCTTGTTTTTATGAGGGGGAACAAACAATGCCAAAACTGAGAATAAATATAATTGAAATAAACCAGAAAGTGAGAAAGTGTAGTAAACTAGAGAAACCAGAATAAATGATGAAAACTGATCAACCAGGAAGAACAAATATTGCAAAAACGAATAAATATCAAAAACACATAACAGAAATCACACGTTAAAAACCAAAACACCCAAGAATTCGGACACAAAAGCTTCAAATTTAAATACATACTGTTCTAGTTGATGAGATGCTGGTTTAAGTTTGTCATTATGAACAGTCGCCTTTAACTTGTCCTGTGTGAAACAGAAAAAATATTCATGATTGGAAACTAGATTTAGGTTGATGCTTCCAGAGTAACTGTACGATACGGCAGCTTTAGGTCATCAAAAAAAAAAAACTGATCACAGATTGAATTTCAACACAATTTAAGTATTTAGTAGCAAAATTCAATCAATACATGATCAGAATATTACTGACCTAACAGAACAGTTAATAAAGTTAAACAAAACACTTCAAGGGTGAATAAAACCCATTTATAATTTATCACTTCTTAAGTTTCTGTAATTTCTTTCTAAGCTTTGTTTTCTTTTCATCTGGCCTCTCCTCTTGGCAGGAAACATAGTAAAATTTTAGATTGCTTTTTATTTTTCCATACAGTGGTGCTGTTGAACTGGGGGATTTTTCCATCGGCCGCTTCTGGTATAGTTCCACTTTCCCTCAAAAGAAGGAAGCTGGTTTAATGTGTGTGTCTAAGGTTTCAGACACACATTAGACACACATTTTTACACATGTACTTAAATCACAGCACGGAAATGTTACCTATTATTACCACAATAACTTCAAGTGCCTGTAAGTGGTGAGTCAGATAACCACATTTCCCTACATTAAATTATAGAAAATTTCTTTAAATCTTCAGTCATCGAACTGGTTGGTACAAGATGCCACAAGGTGGACGGCATTATTTTCTACGTGGAAGAGTCAGGTAGAAAATAATCAAATCTTCAAATGTAAAATTGACTAAAGGGTGAAATAGCCACCATCCCATTTGGTCTTGGTACATTTTGTCCCTTCGCCAATCCATGCTCTAATTTCTGTGTATGGTTTGGCACCATTTCATGTCCAGAACTGCCATGAAACTACAAAGGTATAAAAGTGACCGGAATGACCGGCATTGCTTTTTTTTAATATGTCAGCCACCCTTTTTATACCCTACTTGTTTGTATGTTAAATCATGTTTTTCAACCTGAGGGACATAAATTGGATTGATCGAGGTTACAGCACTGAAAAATTAGTTCTTTGTCTCAGTTTTGGGCTTTCCACAGCTTTTCTTGACAGATCATCTCAGCAGACATTTTTGCTGATGTGGTATCCAACTATTTTACAATTGTCCAAAACATGACGGTTAGGTTAATTAGTCGTTCTGTTTTGTCTTTATGTATCTGCGGGGTTGTTTGTCCTGTTTTGTCTGGGATTTACCCACCTTTCAATCAACAACTGTTAAGAGAAAAGCTCTTTACCAACAGCAACAATTTAGTGATTATTTGTCTCCATATTTCGCCACAATACTCAACTAAGAAATTTAAAGTAACATCCAATAATCAGGTACATGGGTACAAAATGGAGGCCGGTGGAAGGATATGAACAGGAGGATACTATTGACGAATATTATGAAAATAAAGTTCTTTTATGCTTGAAAATCATCCATGTATTATTTTATTATGTAATCCAAAATGAAAAAGGAAAAAGGTTTGCAATTCACTGCAGAACAGGAGGAACCACACATCTAAAGTTGAAAGAACCTAAATAGATCACAATAACGCTTACTGCTCTACTTCCTCTCTGTTTTTTACCTCATTAGTGAACAGCACAGACATCTACCTAGAACTTAAAAACAAATACAATGTGATCACTGTAGTGTGTGTCATGATTTTGATCCTTACCGCAGGACCTGTTGCACAAGGTGTTTATCTTTTCCTGGAGTTTATTGTTAATAATAGTTAACTGTTCAGTCAGGTTCTTGTAATCCCGAGTCTCTGTTGCAACACGAAGGAAAACAAAATAAATATTCTTGCAGGATGTTCCATCATATGGTAAACATACAAATTTAGGTATTTTTTTCCTTTATTTTATAAAAAAAAAAAAAAAAGAATTACTTTGGACTGCGAGGTAGATGTTTCCAACCAGTAGGAGCAAACACACCACACCCATGAAAACACAGGCCCATTTGAAAGAACTCCTCTTCACAGACGTTTCGCTGCCAAAAGACACTTAACAAACAGGGAGTAAGTAGCTTAAAACATGTATCTAAGGTAAACTAGCAAGGCAAAAACCATGAAGGAATATTTTCTTTTTGCTACAGTACAGCAGCTTCTACATAGAATCAGCAGCGTTCTTACTTTTGGACTGAGCCTGTGAAAGTCCTGAAGGGTTGGGCGACGTGTCCTCCACCCAGGGGATGTCGAACACTTTCAGGCTTTCTGTACTCATGTAGATGTCCACCATGCTTTCCCTGTTGTCCTGTTCAAAGTGAACATGTTTAACGCAGCCAGGCTCCACAGACAGGCTACCTGACATTGTTTCTGCATAGATATTCCCAACATATACTGTTCTTAGCAGCTGCTGTTCTGGTTTCACTCTTTTGTTTTACTAATCTCTAATGGGGATGCTTTCCAAAAGAGGTAGGTTTATAAAAGGGGAAGAGTTAAAAGTAGGAAGTTAAGGTTTGAGTATCTGTTTGTTTTCCATAAATCTGCACAAGCATCACATTTTCCATTTTGTGACTGAGAACTAGAAGCTGTTTTCACATTTTAGTCAGAATAAATGGTCGTTTTTAATGTGGCTTCCTGTCCTGGTTAGCAAACGGCAGCCAGTTTCACTCCCAAAAAGTTTCCTGTTGCTTGTTTTCATGTCAAATCAATGTAGACCCCTGCGGTGTAAACACTTAAAACACCACATGAAAATACTACTGAATGTTGGGTGGCCGATGACCCTGAAATTAGTCATAGGAATGAGATAGATACGATTGTTGATTAAATGATAAACGACTTACCATACAGAGTCTGATGGCTATTGTTAATGTTTTTAAACAACCAGGATTATACGTGAGTCAAGGCACAGATCACTCCCAGTTCAGACTTCTGAAAACTATATATTATCATTTCACATGTATAGGAAGGAGCACCATTCCTGGAAATACTGCAATACCAGGATGATGCGTGGAGTGGACAAGGCAAGCTCTTATTCCATCTCCCTGTTTCAAAAATCAATTTAATATATGGTCCCCGTATAGAGGACTATCAGATATTA
>CAEGAE010065936.1:0-20372 GCA_903067095.1 Girardinus metallicus | reverse complement strand
ACATGACTGTCAGGTTAATTGGCCTCTCCAAATTGTCCCTAGGTGTGAGTGTGTGAGTGCATGGTTGTTTGTCCTGTATGTCTCTGTGTTGCCCTGCGACAGACTGGTGACCTGTCCAGGGTGTACCCCGCCTCTCACCCGGAACGTAGCTGGAGATGGGCACCAGCACCTCCCGACCCCATTAAGGGACAAGGGTGAACAGAAAATGGATGGATGGATGGACGGATTCAAAGCACACCGTCAAATCCACCTCTGAAAAAAAATGAGCAACAGCAGGTTTTGAAGGTGGATCGCCAAGTCCAGATTTAAATCCTAATAAGATTAAACAGGTCGCTCATTCTACAAAATTCTTCAGTTTTGTTAAATTAGAGCAAGTCTACAAAATTCCCCCCACAGTGATGCAAAACACTCAGTTGATTTCAGCTGTAGCCATCAAGGGAAAAAAAAAATGTTTTTACACACAGAGCCAGGTTTGCTTTTTCCCTTAACAAAAGGAAGCATTTTGTATTTTTGTTTGACAATAACATCTGCTTGATGGTCTGAAACTCTGTAACAAAATAAATAAATAAAAAATCTGCGTTGGTACGAATGGTTTCACAGTATTTGAAATAACTCAACCTGAAACATTTTTATTAAACCAACAAAACCCACTGGAACAGATTCCACACTCCAGGAATGTCTTGTAAACTGATTTGTACTTGTGTGACAATCAACCCAAAATATTGTCTTTGCCAACATTGTAAATTTGCTCCCTTGTGGCATTAATCTTCTTATGAAAAACTAATTAAAACCAAAGGCTCTGATATATAGTGCGTTTTTTATACATACATAAATTAAAATCATGATTAAAATTACAAAATACCTTGTCACCTCAAAGATTTCTGTACATTTCATAGAACAACCAACTAGAATTTAAACTAGTTTTCCTTCTTAAAACTCCATGTAAAAGTCTTTTTTTTAATATCAATTATCATTATTACAATATTCACTTTATATCCCTGCATCCCAGAAATGCACCACAAAACGGCTCATTTGCGGTGTAATTATCAAGCCTTGGAGAAAGCAGGATGTTGAGTTTTCATGCGGGGGTTTTCTTGAAGAAACCAATATACAGGAAAACAGTTCTGCATATAAAACTGCAAACCTGTTCAGCAGATTCCTGTCTGATGGTGCTGCTTTCTATGTCTGTGGGTGTGTCTAGTGCACAGTAAGAGTCTTTGGTATCAATCTTGATTTGCATGTTGCTTTAGTTGTTGGTGCTGCGCAGCGATGGAGAAAAAGCACATGCATGTTCAACACAGCAGACTTCCCAATGCTGCTTCTTTAAGGAACTGCAGAGGTGAGTTTAGTTCAGACCAACAACCTGATGTTGTTTCTGTTGTCTGGTGTCTTGGCTGTAATCTTCCCTCTGTTCAGGTTCAGAGAGTCGTTTCCATCTGAGTGTTATTCTGTTCTTCGGTGTGTTCAGCGTCTGCCTGCTCATCGGACTGCTGGTCGCCAACGCTCAGTGTGAGTCTGCTAAGAAACCTAAAACTATTACAACTTGTGCATCCAACTAAAGCGTTCGTTAATTTAATGAACTCTTTGGACTTCTTTCTCAACACATAAAGTCAGCAAAAATATCTTGTTTGTTTTTAAAGCACAAAATGTTTGCCAAAAAATTGAGGTTTTTGCCTGAGACATTGTTTGGAAAGAAAGTGGTGGTAATTTTTTTCCGTTTTTTTCTTTTTTTGCCAAAAAATGACATAGGCTATTATTTTAGGATGGTGGTAATTTTCAATTATTATTTAAGTACATGATGGTCAGTTTAAGTTTTGATATTTGGAAGTTTATAGAAATATAAGTAAGTAAGGAGGGACTAAACAGAAAGTAACTATTCATAAATATAAATTATATATGTACGTTTAAGTCTATGATTGACATTACGCCTTGCACATAGGGTTAAAAGTAATTTTTGCATATTTCTGTGTAATATTAAGGATTCGGAGTCCTGATCTGAATCCAATGCAGAATCTTTGGAGGGATCTTAAGATTAGGGTGATGGCAAATAGGTCTTCCTAGGTCAAGAACTTACCAGTGGAAGGATCTGATCAGGAATTATACAAAGTATAACTGATGTGTTGCAATAATAATACAAATTTTTTCTATTGATTACTAAGTAGGGTATCAATAATATTTTCTATGCCCATTTTAAAATAGATAAATTATATTATGTTATTTTTTTTATAATCTATTAGAAATACACATAAAATTTCCAAGCATAAATGCTCTTTTTGGTTGAGTTTTATTCATTTTAAATCTAAATATGCTGGAGCTACGAAAAGTATTAGCCAATATATATAATGTTTATTGGGTTTTATTGTTTTGGTTAACAACTTTCCTGAAACAAAGCTAAATCAGAGCCCAGTCAGGACATTGACGTATCTTTGCCGTCTTTCCCTCAGTAAAAATCTGTTTTCTTTATGTATTACAGACAATGACGCCAAACGGCAACTGACTGAGGATCTCCAGGTCTTGAAGAAAACCCATGCCTCCAAAATTTCAGAAATAAACCAGCTGAAAATAACGCTTGATAAGACATCCAAAGAACTAAACAGAGCTCTATCTGCACAGAGTGAGCCCTCACAATTTGTTCTCAGAGCCTTGAACATGTCGCATTTAGTGTTAAATTCAAAGCTCTCCTGATATCTTTCGTATCTCACGCCTTTCTTTTTTTTTTATTTATTTCAGATATTGACTCCAAATGTAATTCAACTGAGGAACTCCAGAGTGATCTGACTGAACGTCTCTGCGCCTGCAATGAATCGCTTTCCAACATAACCAAAGAAAGAGACCAGCTGAATGTCAAACTTACTGAGTCTCTCAAAGAGCGAATCGATGAAGGATTGTCTGAGCAGAGTAAGCCCTAAACACCAGACACTATTTTTTATTTCATAAAAAAAGTATTGATAGGGTGGGCATTTCTGTATTACTTTTAATATATATATATGATCCAAAAACCCATGTGGTGTTGATTCATTTTTTTTTGTTTCAACTTTCAAGCTCTTTTCTCTGCTCTATTTTCAGATAACTCCATGTTTAATCTGACAGAAGAAAATGAGCTCTCCACACTTCTAGTCAATCTGACTGCGTCTTGCCAAGAAAGTGAGAAAAAACGTTCTTTCACATCCATTGAGAAAGACCTGCTGAACGCTAAGCTTGGTGAAACGGCTAAAGGGTTGCTCCGGCTTTGCAATTTGTTTGACAGGAAGTCTCTAGTTTTCTTTGGAAAAAAGTGGCTGAAGTGAAGTTAAAGTTAAATCAAAATTGGTCCAAATTATTTGGCGCGTTCACTCCTAAGATAAATTGAAGACGTTTAAATATGTATCTATGTAGGAAAGTGTGGCATTTACAAATGTGAAATGTTTTACATTAGAATAAAACATTGTGCTAACAATATGCTTTTGATGTTTGCATTGCAAATGATTACATAAGCCCAATATTTATGCTGTGTTGGCAGGAATGTAATGTGAGCAACATGTATTTTATAATAAGATGATGATAGGTAGCATATTATACCGACAAAAACATAGTATTAGTACAACAACATTTTCATGCTACAACTTGACAAAGCTATTTCTCGTTTGCTCTCTGCTGCCTGCTCTTCACTTCCTGCTCTTTAATACAGTCGTTTTTAGATTATTATTTCTTCTGGCCCGCATTTAAACAGTCTGAACATTTTGCAGTGGTATTTCACAGTGAAAGAAACATTAAAAATTGATCTTCACATAAATTCAAAACCATCTGAACTTGATTCTCTTCTTTCAGACACAACGTGTCCTGACGAGTGGTTGAAGTTCAATTGCTCTTGTTACCGTGCCTTTGATAAAGGCTCCTGGGATGAAGGCAGAGCAAACTGCACAAGCGAAGGAGGAGATCTGGTGGTGATAAATAATCCTGAGGAGCAGGTGAAGAGAGATTTTAGAGGGACACTACTGATTAAGTTTATAAAAAGAGAAATTAAAATTATGATGTTATGTAATACAGTCAGCAGGCATGTTGTTTTGTATTCTCTTTATAATATTATGTAAAGATAAAAGACTCAACTAGATTTTCCACTGACAAGGAGTTTCCTCTTAAGCATTCAAATTAATATTTAGTGATAATTTATGAAGTGATCAGTGGCTGAAATAAGGTAATGGAGCAAGGATTTTTTTTTAAACTAAATTATTTATCAAAACTAAAAGAAACCTTTTTATGTCGACATTTTACAGAATTTTATTGCTGAATTCAAGATGGACACGTGGATTGGTTTGAGCGACAGAGAAACTGAGGGATCCTGGCTGTGGGTTGATGGAACCGCTCTGAATTTCAAGTGAGGATCCAGTTTTTTATTGAGTGTCAACAGCGACTCTGGAAGTCGTTTCCTTCAGTTTCCAACATGGTTTTTGCATAAACACTTCATATTTGACAAGTCATGTTGTCAAATATTAACAAGAAGTTAGATCACATTGAATTTAAGTATTTAATTTGAATAAGTCACAGCCTCAAAACCTTTGAATTTTATTTTTAGCATCGTTATTAAGTTTATTATCTGATCTGATTAAAGATTTTACCCCCGATATCTATCAGTTATTTATTATTGATACAAAAAAATAAATATGATGTATATTTTTGAAAACTCTAAAACTTCACAATGCAGTAGAATTACATGTGAATGGCATAACAAGTCACTCATCAATAATATTAATGATCAGGAAGCTGCAGTCTCTCTTTTCTGTCTTTTTATTTTAAAAGAGATTTTCATTTTTTTATTTTCCAAACAGAAGTTTCTGATGGACATTCACAACTTGGTGCTTCAACACAGGTTATTTCAGTCTAAGACAGACGGACGGACGGATCCCAGATCAATGTCTGAGATTGGATCATGACCCCTCTCACCTTTATTTTTTGCTGTTTGAGTAGTGCTGCATTGGGAGTGTTAAGCTTTGCCATCTATTCATTTTCTTTAATGTTCTTATTATGAACTGCTCGTGTTCAAAAACTCGAGAGTCCAATCAATGTGATTTTGTGTCGCGTTCGAGCAGCGAGATCTAAGTTGGCAGTGAGGATGCGTCTGAAGTTTACGTGAAATTTAAAGAATTTCAAGGTTTATTTAGCTGGTAAAACTGATTTTTTTTTATTTTTTTTATGCTTGCGTTTCAATGTTTTGTTTATCTGACTACTTATTAACTAGTCAAAATCTGAGGACACAAGACAATACTGGTTAAATAACCACAATTACAACTCCATCACAAACCTTATTATTGTAGACTAAAAATGTTTAAAATTAAGTTCTAAAGCTTTTTATTCCTTTATTCCAGGTCCTGGCACTTTGGTCAACCTGATAACGGTGGTGGAGACCCAGTATGGGGTGAGGAGGACTGTGCACATATCACATCATTAGACGACGCACTTTGGAATGATTTTTCATGCAATGCTACCAAATGGTGGATTTGTGAAAAAATATCAACAATGTTTGCTCCATAAGTTTTGAAAATGATTTATTTTTATTCTTCGGCAACCAAGCAGACATTACCGTGTGTAACTCACCTGTAACAAAATTGCAAACAATGAACCGTATCGACATACAAAAGCGTTTTTTTGTTTTCCTCTACCAACAAAAAAAGTATTTTCACTCTGCTTACTTTGCTAGCTCAGTTAAGATTAGGAAATGTTTCAGTTGCTAGAAGTCACTCGCTGCTCCTTTTCATTATGTGTGTAAATAAAAGTTCTTGAATCCAAATTCTTCTCTGTTGATTGAAGTCTGACTTTTAGTGCTCCACACATATGTTTTCTTTATTTTTTTATTACTTATAGCAGATAAACAGTGCATGCTGGTTTTCAGTTTTTGGATTTTTCCTTATCTTTAGCATTTAGTAGAAATGCACCTTTAAAAGGCGCAGTGTTTGTGAACACAGAGTGAGGCACAGCAACCATTTGGGCTGTTGTTGTTGCTCTGCCTGAAATCAGATACACAAGCCCTCTAATGTAGAAAATGATCAAATGAAACACAGATTTGAAACTGACCTGGAACCAAACAATTTACTTCACGTTTATATCGAATATGTGAGTTTTGCACTGGCAAGTTTGCTGATGTCAGTTTGGTGTTATTTCCACATGCATGCGTTGATAAGTCTACAGTCTAACAGTAACAGTTTAATCTATAGCTGGATTTATTTGTTGAAGATCATTTAAGCAATTTTTCTCTAATGTTCACAGGGACATCATTTCCTTCAATTGTTACATCTGGAATAATAGAATTAGAGTATGATAGGCAAAGAAGCACATTTAAACTGTGAAAAATGAAAATATAATAAGGTGCTGGCTTTGTGTTGCTTATTGTTTTAAAATATAACATACTATATATTAGTGTTTCCTTTAGGTGTTTCCTTGCTTCAGCCAAGGTTATTTCAATAGACAGGTATAGTAAAGCAGGGAAACATCTAACGCATGCAGGGCAGGGTTAGAAAATACTATTATTATATTAAAAACATATATTATCAAAGATATATAAACATTTTTTAAAGAATAAGAAATCGTAATATTTCTCCATAGTAAGTTGCTCTTTCCAATGGCACATTTCTTTAGGGACTCAGAACCTTAAATATGCCAAAGGAAATTAACTTTAAACGGAGCTTTAATGTGGATGAGCATTAGCTATCTGAAATAAAGTCTTTTTTTAAAGTTCACAGAACATCAACTCTGGGCTGATTTAAACAGTTTCAGAACCTGTTCAAGCGGGTTTCAGCAGCCTTGTAAGTCCCTGGCAGATCAGGGACGCTCTGGCCTGGTGGAGACCGCAGGAGCCCCGGCTCCTCTAGGCATGATGAAGAGCAGATAACCCATGAGCTGCTCTTGCTTACTGACGCTGACCTGCTTCGAGGCAACATTTGCAATACAAATATTTCCTGAAGAGATTATCTGATTAATATCTAAAAATGTTGAAGGTCTAACATTACAGATATATTTTTTAATTGCTTGAGTTTTTCATAAACCTATACATTTAGCGCATGGATTACTTGCTAAATCGATCGCTTTAGTGAAAAATCTATCGTTTCTTGTAAAAAATCAAAACATCCAACACATCCATCACATGGTCTGATTTTGTTTGATTCGACTAAACACTCATGTGCTCATCTTATGACACGAGAAGCATATACATAGAGAAAGTGTGTACCAGTAGTGCCGGTCAACTGAATTAATTATTTCTCTTCATGTAAGAACACAGTAAATATGATCTGCCTCTTTCTGCCGAGCAGGGCCTCGTCAACGTCACAGGACATTAATGTTAATCGCCATATTAGCAGGTCAATAATGGACGAATCTTCTGGAGCGACGAATCCATCCCTGAATTGATGTCACATCAGTTTGGCCACAGGCTTCCTCCATCTGGACATATAACTGGAGATTACACACTTTCACTGCCATGCAGGGAACAACTCCTTGATGGGGTGTACATTTGTCGTTATTCCCCTTTATTGTGATACCCCTAATGCATCAAACTTCTTTCAGAAGATATTTAATCACAATTCAAATGCAGCTGTTTGCTAAAGAGCATTACACAAACAGCGCATGGAGATGTTGCGCACTTAATTAATCGGTGTGGTTTCACGGGTTTTTATTGTTATTATTGTTGTTGACTGTTAACAGATAGCAGCGACAGTGAGCGCCTGTTCAGTCAAAAGTGCTCAGTGCGTTCAATATGCCCTCTGGTGGCAAACTGATGCAACTACAGCTTAATGCCTCCCTCAGTACTAACAGCAGTGACAGTCAAGCAACAATGTTTCCTGTTTGTTAATACTTTGGTTTTCTGATAAATGTGAACCATCCAGAACTTTTCACTGCCTAACAACAAAAACAAACAAATTAGGAGATCTGAACAAATGATCTAGATAAATCTTTTTTTTTTTAATGCTCTTTTATTGATACATATCTAATTTTCTAGCAGAAGTGCACTTCTTCGTTAAATTAAAATCATTTTAAATAGAAATCTGCTGGGGCTAATAATTTGAAAGTTAACTGCACGTGAAGCCAATAGATAGGTGTCAATTAATGTTTAAAAGAACAAAACCAATCAAGAACCTAAACAGTACATGATCGTAGAGTCAGTGACCTGATGTAAGTGGTTGGGCTTCTTTGATAGAAATCACTCAAAGGAAAGATGTGCTTTCACCTCAATTGCATATTAAATTTAAAAACCAAAAAGACATACTAACAAAATGATCTGATTCTCACAAACTTATGAGACAGTTTGTGATTATTTTCATAAATGAACACAAACCTTTGCTTGGTTTTAGACGCAGAGTGAGACAGACGCTTGCATTTCAGAGCTCAATTTATGTTCCTTATTTTCACCATCTATGATCAAGAAAGAGAGAAAGAGTGAGTGTGGCGGTAGTGGAGGGGTAAAGAGCAACCCAAATATGGAGGCCTTAGTCCTTGGCAGCTGAGGATTAACATGCAAACTTTTTTAGATGGTGGGAGGGAGTCATTGAGCCTGAAGAGCACAAAAAAGTGACACTTCCAGAACCTGCAAGTTTACTATTTACTTGCTTTTAAAAGCCACAAGAAATTACCACATGCAGGTGCAACTTTTCAAGTTAATGTCATCTATTACAACACTTTCCAATGCCATCATCACCATCGACAGTAACCAGCACAGTAAGCTGTAGTAAACATAGCAGATGGGAGCTTTTGTTCTGTCAAGTAACAAAAAGAGGCCTTTAGTACCTGCTGTTCTGCTGGTTGTAAGTTTATTGAACACACATTAGTTAATGATGACTGATCACATGATCAAATGTTGAGACCTATGTAAATGTGAGTCATTCAGACTGTGTGGACAGGAATGTGCTCATATTCACTAAGATGAACTGCTGCGTTCCACTCAGAGATGTGTCTTATGGTGGGCAATGATACAGCTTGTATGCTGTCTAATTACAAGAGAAGAAGAAAATATTGAATGACGTAATTTCTCACCAAACACTCAATACAGTTTTTTGTTCTCGTGGTTCCTGAGGATTAATCCAAAGGGGTCAACAACAGAATCTCTCCACTCTGTATTTCTTAAAAACACGTGTTTTGTTGTTATTTTTTCTGCTCATGATCAGTTGATTTTCTTTATTTGCTCTTCTATCACCACCATTTAAATGGTAGCTGTATTTTCAGTATCGTCCACACACTGCTAGAGGACCGTTACAGACGACAGGATTTATTTCAACAGGCTTTGTGATGAAGCAGACAATATATTGACAGAAACATCAGGCTGTAGATCCATATTTAAGAAGGTTTTATTGTGAAAGAAATTACACAATATGGAGCATTTGTTTTTGTTTTTTTAAAAAAGCATTCTAGATGGTGCTAATGCATTGTATGCACGGAGTAATTCTTCTGCCATAATTCAAGAGCACACATTTTCAGTCTGAAATTCCCACATATGTATCTAAAATACACAGTACTAAAACATTTTCAGGTGTCTGCAGAGGAGTACAAAACATAAAGCTTAAACTTAGCCTCAATTGAAAAGCAACGACTAATATTTACCGATCATTACATTGGAGCCTTTTCACAGATTCCTGTCATATGAGCATCACATTTATCATCATTCCATTTCCTGTTGAGATCCCACATCTCTGCACAAGCCTCTCCTCCAGAAGCATCATCAGGCTGGGCAGGTGCCCAGAACTTTTTAAGTCTGTGAGCGAGAGAGTTATTTCACAGATTATCTTTCACAACAAAGAGAAACAAAATTCTAGCTTGAGAAACTAAGTTGAGTTCAAAATAACGGCAGAGTGTTTACAAAAAGTGTGTTTGTGGTCAGACTTTTCAATTTTCTTGATTATTTCTCTGTTTTTTTCTACAAAGATGTTTATTTGCCTGGAGCTGTGACATTTTCCTGGAATGAGCATCAGCTGAGCTATCGCTGCCAATAACTAAATATTAGATCTCTATAGATAATGCTGCATTTGTCAATATCAAATTTGTATTTTTGGGTTTGACCCTTATGGTAGAGTTTTAGGGCCAGGCTAAGAAAAAAACAAAATAAAATTATGAAAATAAAGCCAAATATTATGAGAAGAGACATAGTATTACTAGAATAAAGTCATGATATTACAAGGATATAGTACTACTAATAAAGTCGTAATATTATCAGAAAGTCGTAGTTACTTGAGAATAAAGTTGTAATATTGTGGTTACATTTAATGCCCTTATGGCCTTTTGTTCTGCCTCACAGTCTGACTCTGCTCTTGATTGCCTCCAATCAATCTAGAAACTTGTGTTTGGGAGGTTCAGTGCTCCCTTAGTGTTTTTGTTTTGGGTTGTTTTGAATTCAGTTTAGATTGACTTGTTTGGTTATTTTTGTTTAATTGCTGGGATGCCACTTAACCCCCTTCTAGTCCTTTTATTTTTGAGTGTTAATTGGATTGAGGTGTACTCTGTTTGTAAAACCTTATTTCTGTAATAAACCATTTTACATTTCAATTAATAAATTGAGCATTGATAGCATGCACATCATGACAGTTGGGTCTGTATATTTTCTGTTACTCTGCTTATGTAGAAAAATTATAAACTAGATATATGTTTCTACTGAAACCATGATTGATCCGATTTCTAATGTTGGACTGCTATTATTTTGAAAACAAATGTTTTTATACAGAACTAAACACCAGCCTCGGTACAAACTAAAGTAAAGCGATCCCTCTCTGGATTAGAGTCAGGAATAATACAAAAAGAGGAAAAACTTACTCGGAACGCAGAGCAGTTCCATCAACCCACTTCCAGGATCCCTGCGTTTCTTCATACAAACCAATCCATGCTGTCCTCTTAATAAGGGCACTAACAAATATCTATGAAACATCATAAAAAAATATTGCTTTTAGACTTGAATCACAACACAGCGTGTGTATATTATGATTGTAATCCAAATATATTGATCATGGTGAAAACTACAGCTGTTCTAAAATCCCTCCTCTCCCACCGCTTGCAAAAGAAACAATTTCCATGCAGATTCACTTGTCAAAGAAATGCAATTGCATTATTTGGTAGCTTTCTATTTCAGAGAAATATTTCTAAATGTTTACACTCCAGTCGCACTATATCAACTTATATGTTGGAGTCTTTAGTGTAAGTGTTTAGTTCCACATATAAGTGTCTTATTTGTGGAAAAATTAAGCACATTGAATGAAACATCAAGACATTCTCTAATGTAAAGTACTGTTAAAAAGTAATTGTTTTTAAATTTTTAAACATTGAACTGTGACCACATTGCATGATTTTATTGGTCAAAAGTTCATTTTTACTTTGTATTTTGGGTGAATGATTCTAACATAGTGATTTTGTTGATTAAGGGATTTTAACGGGAAGGCTGAAGTATTTCTGTTAAATAATCTCTTACACTTTGGAGAAAAGTTGCTTGTGTTTATCCCAGACACATGTGAAGAGTTATGCTGTTTGAAAACATCTTTGAAGAAATGTATGTATTATATGCAATACATAAGTGTTAGTAGGCAGATATTCATAATAAATAACTGAGACTGAAAACTATTTCCTGATGATCAGGTATTATCACAACTTGGTAATTTTGATCTTACTCACTATTATTGTCTATAATTAGCTTTGGTAGTTATTAATTCTTGTACATAGCCAAACCAAACGAAAACAGAAAACAAACCTTACTAGCAGACAAAGCTAACCTGGGAAAATCTGAAATTCAGCTTTCAAAGGATCACGTTCTTTAAAACGTGATCCTTTGAAAACAACCTGGAGATGGTTTAAAAATATAAGAGATAAAAGTGTGTGTCACACAGAAAATGGCATAAAAAAAAAAAACTACTGACAGAATGAGAAGTATTGCACAGAGATAAAAACGGTATTGTAGCGACAGTAGAGAGGAAAAACTCCACTTTAACAGGAAGAAACCTCCAGCAAAACCAGAGCCTGGCTCGGTACAAGTGGCCATCTGCCACAACTGACTGGAGGTTTGAGAAGACGGAGCAGAGAAGAGCAGCAAAAAGAGATACAGAAGAACTGATGTAGGATTATTTAAATTTTTCATGAAAGTAAAACGTTAATGGCAGAGGAGAGAGAACGACTAGTTGAAGGTTCACACCATCTCTGCTGAGACTCTCCCTCAGGAAGGAATGTAATTTGTCACATTATAGAAAAACATTAAGCTATGAGTTTCAGTACAACAGTTATCTGTTTTAGTTTACAGCATATTACAATAAAAAGCCAAAGAAAATAAATATTTTCTATTCATAAAAAGAAAAGCAGCATAAAAAGTATAAACCTAAAAAAACTAATTTTAATCAATGTCTTTTTGAAAATAATCAAAATCCTATAAATGTAACCATGTTAACTATGCTGGCATCTTAAACATCCCCTCTCTGGCAAGCAATTTCCACACTTCTATGTTTTACAAAAAGAAAAAAAAACACTAAACCTTTTTCTGCTTTCAGTGTGTGCTAAGAAAACCCAACCTAAACATGACACATTGTGGCTGAATTAATTTCCAGAAAATTGCACAACCAGTTTTTAGCTTTAAAGACTATTTTCCCACACAGGGCAAGATGTGTTTACACAGCTTTGTCTCTTTATAAATTAATTTCCAAATTAAAAAAAAGTTTGTATCTACTCAGTTTATCTTTGATATTATTGTTATAATCAAAACAGGAAAAAAATGTGAACAAATTCAAAGCAGCAATAGGCATTGCAGACAGAGCTACTTTTGCATGTGTAACACATTTAAAATATGTAATTATTGTAAATGTCTATAGATTGTTTTCAAATGCTACAAACATTATGACAACATATTTGTAGCACAATCTTTATATTAAAGCACATAGGAAAGTAATAATCTGATTTGCAAACATAAATGAATAACCTCACACTGAAAGAACACGTCACCTGTTCGTCGTCGTCGTTTATCACCACCAGATCTCCTCCTCTGTTCCTGCAGTCCGCTCTGGTTTTATTCCAAGAACCAGTCTGAGTAATGAGGAGGTAACAAGAAAAGCTGAACATCCTCCATCCCTCAGGACAGGTTTTCTCTAAAGTGACATCCAAAAAATTTGTTATTTTTTTTTATCTTTATTATTTTTGTTATTGTTAAAAGAAAACAGTGTTATCAAAATCAGTAAGATTTTATAATGTAGTTTTGCTTGATCAGTCATTAAGATCTGAACTATAAGTAGATGATTTTAAACCAACTTAAACCATAGCCTGCATTGGATTTTAACTTTCTATAAATAAGCTGTTCTCACAACTTACTTGACAAACTCTGAAGCCTGGTCACTTCATTAGACCATTCCACGAGCGTTGCATTCAGACGGTCTCTTTCTTTAGTCATGACAGAAAGCCGGTCATTGGTGGCCTGGAGACGATCAGTCAGATTGTCTTTCGTATCAGAGAGACCTACTGCCGAGCTGGCTAATGCATGAGCTGAAATAATTTAAGGTAAAATATATCAGAAATGCAAAACATGTTTGTTTAAGCCTGATAAAATGTTTACTTGTTTAAAAAAAATGGTCACCAGGCTGAGAAAACTTATACCGCTCTGGATTTTGATGACATAAATTTTTTTTTCTCCAATTTATAGGCAAGGCAATCATTTTCAAAGGGTTTGTCACAGAAGCAAATTGAAACAGAGAATCTGCTAAAACTTTTATTTAATTCCAAGGAAATACAGTGACTTTCAAAAGTATTCATACCTTTTGAACTTTTCTATAATCTGTCAAATTGCAACCACAAAAGCGGTATAGAACTGTAAAGTAGAAAGAACATTATAAACAATTCAAAACACTTTTAACAAATAAAAAACTGAAACGCGCGACATGTAAAAGTATTCAACCCCCTTTTCTCTGAGTGCAAGTAATTGCCTTCAGAAGTTGCCTCATGACTGCTAACGACTAGAGTCCATGTGTGTCTAATCTGATCTCAGTACAAATCCAGCTGCTCTGTGACGCCTCAGACGTTAAGAGAATATTGGGGAGCAAACAGCGTCATGAAGTCCAAGGAACACACAGGACAGGTCAGGGAGAAAGTTGTGGAGAAGCTTAAAGCAGGTTTAGTCCATAAAAAGATTTCCAAAGCTTTGAGCAGAGCACTGTTCAATCCACCATCTGGAAATGGAGAGAGTATGGCAGAACTGTAAATCTACCAATACAAGGCCGTCCACCTAAGCAGAGCTCTGATCAGAGATGCAGCCAACAGACCCATGGTGACTCTGGTGAAATGCAGAGATCCACAGCTCAGGTTGGGGAATCTGTCCATAAGACAGCTATTAGTCATCACTGCACAAATGTGGTCCTTATGGAAGAGTGGCAAAAAGAAAACCATAAGAAGTACCGCTTGCAGTAGGAAGATGGTGCTTTGGTCAGATGAGACCAAAATTGAACTTTTTAGCCAAAATGTGTGGTGGAGAACTATTACTGGACATACCAAAGCTGGTAGAGACAAATCCTAAAAGACTTGGAGCAAAAGATGGTTCCACAAAGTATTGTCCCAGTGGGGTTGAATAGTTTTGTACACCACACTTTTCAGTTTTTTCCATCTGTAAAAAATGTTTTGAATCATAAATAATTTTAAATAAAATTACTTATTAATTAATTAAAAAAATAGTTATATTTTACATAAAATTCCAATGAAATATATTAATTTGAATGTATTATTTTAAACTATGGAAAAATTCAAGAAACACGAATTCTTTCATAAGCCATTGTATTGTTGTGATGGTATTCATTTATGAAATTATTCCTTCTCTTTAAATAAGCTTGTTTCAAGCCATGTTTTGTGCCTGAAGAAATAAAGGAGAACAGGGTGATGAGAGATAAATATATGACATCAAAACTCACTGTGGAAACCAAGTCTGATGAGTCCAATAAGGAGGCCAACACTCAGCATCCCCAAAGAGATAACGCCCACATAGAGCCTCTTCTTAGAGCTGCTAGAACCTTAACAAGGACAATTTATTTAAGTTCAATCCATGAGCCACTGCTGCTGCACTGGGGTGAAGTTTCATAGGCAAAAGAAGTCCAAAGTCTAATGAGTGAAGGCTACTCTTCATGGTTTATTTTCTCCAGTCGGCAAGCAAATAACAAAATCAAACTTTTCATTGTTTCCTGCTGCCTCTCCTGCTTTGGTAAAAAAATAAAAAAACATAGGCCCCAAACCCAGTGCATGCTGGTCCTATATCAGTCCGTATACTTATAGAAAATGGAAACACAGTTATTTCTGCCTTATTAGAAAAGCAAATAACAAAAATAAACAGAAATATATATATAATCAATAATTATTACCCTACAAATAAACTCTGTGAATAATAATAAAAAAAAAAACATATAAAGTAAACTAAGAATAAACTAACAAAATTCAAATTGATCAAAGATAAAGAATAAATAGCTCCAATGCCATTCATTTCTCCTGGGTAATGGCAAAATAAATGTGTGCTTTTCTCTCCCAGGTCATTCTTACCTCTGTCATTTACAACTGAAATGTTGCAGACAGAATCATCATTAGCATAGTTTCCCTCCATTGGTTTGACTGTCTTATCTGCAGCGAAAAACAGAACTATATGAACACTGTGAAAATTGGTTTTCGATGAGGAAGCTGCAGGTTTTAATGTAATTGAAGGGAGTTAAAACCAAATATTGTTTTTGAGCGTGACAATTTAATCTTCTTACAACCTTATAGATTTATTTATAGATAATTTTGATGTTTAATGCTTAAATCACAGAGAAAACTCCAAGTGGTGCCTTTAAATTAGCTATCACAAACTATAGACTAAATTTACATTTAATTAACACATCATGTAAACATCATTTGCTTCCACACAACACTATGTACACTACATTTTCTGTAAAATAATTTTCTGACTACACTGCAAAACAAGCTTGTCAGTTTAGCATTTTATTTAAATAACTTTTTTCAGTTCACATGTAGAAGTTTAAGGCCATTCCTCTTATAATAAAAATATTTTGATATAAAACAGTTTATTCCACATAACTTCAAAGAAAATGCTAACTTGATAGATCTTGAACCAATTAAGAAATGTTTGTTATCCAGGCTGCTCCTTCCAGTAAATTACATATAAGTCCTGTGCAAGAGTTACTGTTAGGTCTAAGCACCTAAAACATTCGCAAAGACACAAGGACAACAAGAGTCAAGAAATCAGTTTCATACCTGCAGGGAGAGCACAGAGAAACTCAGCTACAGATTTCTACCTATGTTCTGAAGTTTTCTCTGCACACCCTGCAGTTTTATTGAGTTTAAGGAACGCCCTAGTTACATGAGACATGCGGCCCTAAAGGGAGGGGGCAGAAAATGGCTGCATGTTTGACAGATAAGTTCACAGCTACACTAACACATAAGAAGAAGTTCTTCGGGACAGGTTGGCCTCTTCTTCTTCGTGGAAGAGGGCAGTTATCTCCTTCTCCGCATGAACAGTCCTGGAAACAAAATAGTTTCTACACACACACACACACATAAATAGAAAAGAGAGCACAATGGAAAAGGTGCCACCTGTACCATCGCAAATTACAAATGAATGTAATCATACAAACATGTGATAACCTAAATACATTTAGATAGATTTTATTCTAACAGTTACTTAGGACTTATTTCTGACATCAATGCTTAAAATTCTCTCTGGATTACACTCTGTCTGTCAGTCACACAGCTGTTATTGTTAGACTTCAGTTTGCAGAGACTGACTGTGGCCAAACTGAATACTTTAATAAAATAAAGAATAACTTACAACAAATTAACGCAAGGTATGTCAAGGGAGGCAGGCAGAAAGCAGAAGAGTCCAGTGAAGAACAATGACAGATGTAGAAGTGGAATTAACAGAATAATCAGATGAGCAGAAACAAAAGAGGAACAGCTCTTGCAGAATGCAGGCTGGGTAACCTGAGGAACGGAGACTAATTAGCACAAGAGAACTGATTCATGACCCAAAGACACAACAACAAAATTAAAAACCAGAGTTCAAATGGGTGGCCTGGTGGTTGTCCAAGGGAACAAAGAGATCTCAAAATAACCTACTGGACATTCAGGCACTTTAGAAGCAGAAGTCATAGAAGATGACCAACATCGCAGCACCACAGGAGGTTTGCAGGGTGGGAGTGGCAGTGGAATCCTGGAGGCTTACAGTGGTGGTGAAGAAACCTGAGATATTCCCAACAGAGGAACCCTGGAACAGAAGAACTTGTGGAGAAGCTTGACAGGATCTCAACTGAGGAGCTCCAGAGACTGGAACACAAAGAGAAGTCCTGGAGAGCGGTCTTGGTGCCAATGAATGGTCGGAGGAGCCGTGAGCCTTTCTGTTTTGTCTGTAGGAAACATGGATTTTGTTTTGTAGAGGTCTTTTTGCCAATTACGAGTGGACATGGTTTGCGGTCCACAGATGTAAGCCCTGGATCTTCTTCTGTGGAAGACATGATCGGCGACCTGAAGCTCCCGTTTTGGCTCCTGGCATTGAGACTGAACCTTCAGTCCCCCGACCCATAAATATCTGATTTATAAAGCAGATCATAAATCGAGAATTTAACATTTGTTTACTGAGAATGAGAAAACTACTCCATTTAATAGTTTCAGTAGAAATAAATCAGAAGATTTATTCTGAATTTGTCATCCTCAAATTGTAATAAAAATTGCTCAAAGCCTGTGAAGTAACAGGATAAAGTAGACATCGTTTATTGGCCATTTCAAAATCTCTTTTCAAAATTTGTGACCAAAATAACCTTCACATTTTCTCTTGAACAACGACCGTTAATACAATAGTGTTTACATATTTCTAATTGACCTTTAATTCAATTGTTGTAAAAACTCCTCTGAGGGAGAGCCAAAATACTCAGACAAAGAAGCCGTACCCGTCCTTAGCAATACATTACCGCAACTACTGAGACAAATGCTGACTCAGATATGCAGAAACAAAAAGTGGGCAAACCACGGTGCCCACTAAAAACTTCTGAAGCTGACAGCTAGTCTGCAAGAACAGACTAGGGGTCTATGTAAAACAATCTACACAGATGACCCCACAAAATCCCACTGACGTTCTCCTGAGTTAAGAGTGAAACACAATAAACGCTAATTGCTTGCAAGCAAAACTATTCTAAAAACAAAAACAAACAATAAAAAGATTAAGCTGAAATGGGAAAAATTTTTGCAAGTCATCCTTGCTTGTGTTCATTTTTAAAAGACTGGCTGCTTTAATGAAATCAGTGCGTCCCAGTGCCTTTCGGTAACAGAGCTAAATGTTAATTCATGTAACCGATGATATACTGTTTTCCCATTAACACAGGAAACTGGGGGCAGTAATCATTGTAGAGCAGAAAAGAAAATGGAAAATTGGTCTAGGCTCATTTGTTTCCTATCACAATGCAGTGTGATTAATCAGTTTAATCTTAAATAGTTTTTCTAAGTTGTTTGCTCCATTATCTAATTCTAAAAACTGTACCACTGATCACTAAGAAAGGACCGAACTAAAGAAAACAGGAATAAGACTGATCTAACCAAAATAAGAAACTAACACAAAATAATTATGAAACTAGAATCAAATTAAACTACAAAACAACCTAAGATCCTAACAGTGTGCACTTATTTATCTCTTTGATATGTTATGTCCACCAGGCTGGTTTGGTGGGGTGACATCAAAGGAGACCACACAAGGATTTTCTGACTTCAAGAAAAATGACTTTAGTAAACTATCCTAAAGAAATAAAACCTGAAAAAGAACTCCTGAAATGAGAAACCAGAACCCTGCAAGAAAAAAGAGCAGAGACCCACTGCAGCCACAACAGATATTTACGGTATTAGAAATGAATGCATGAAGTAAACATGGTTCTTGCTCTGACTGAAACCAGATAAACATTCCCGCTCATGTAAAATATTATTAGATAAAGATTTGCAATTAACTTTGAACTAACAAATCTACATGTGTTTGTGTGCTTAACTGTTTAGCTACTTTATTTACTGCCACCTCCTACTTCAGTCACAATTTAGTGTAGTTTCCACACGGAGTGTAATTAGACAGAAAAATTAAACGGTGTTTATATGTTGACAATCTAACTGTAAAAGTTCTTCATTAATGAATGGATTTGTTTATGAAAGGTCCTGTCTGATGCTCTCAGAGACGTTTTCTTAAAATGGAATAATAGGATGAGCATAGACAGGCAAAGGAAAACGTAGAAAGGAAGAAAGAAAGGAATGAACAAAGGAATGAACAAAAGAAGAAGAAAGGAAGGAACTTGATTGTTCTGCAGTGATTCTTTTTTTTTTCAGAAGTTAAATGTGCAATTCTTTCTGTAGTCCGAATGATCACCAGAACCTGAAGTAAGAAAAAAAAAAAAAAAAAAAAAGGCACTTCCAGAATTTGAAAGTTTACCGTTTAATTGTCTTAAAAAGCCACAAAGAAATTACAGCATGCAGGTCCAACTTTTCAAGTTAATGTCATCCGTACAACACTTTCCAATGCCATCATCACCATGGACAGTAAGCTGTCCATGGGATCATGCTCCCATGGTGATGGGATCATGATCAGCACAATCATATGATCAAATGTTGAGACCTCAGCATAAGTAAATGTGAGTCACTCATTGTGGACAGGAATGTGTTCACTAAGATGAACTGCTGTGTTCCACTCAGAGATGTGCCTAATACTGGGCGATGACATAGTTTTATATACAGTCTGATTACAAGAGAAGAAGACATAATGCAGTTTTTTGTCCTAGTGGTTCCTGAGAAATAATAGAGAGGTCATAAACAGAATCTCCCCCCTCACTGTCATACTTAAAACAAGTCTTGTGTTTTTTTTTGTGTTGGTCTGAATGGTTTAAAGTTTTCATGTGCATTTCCATCTCAACCTTAAACAAACAGACATAAATAAATTGATTTTCAACCAGTTTTTTGTACCAAAGGGTTGATATTAAACACGTTTTCACTGAGACTCTTCAAATGTGCATATATTTGAAATTTTAAATTGACATTTGTGACTGTATACAAAATAGACCAGCAAATATTCCAGTAAGGAAATTGCGAGGTAAAATTTTTTCCCCATGTCCCCTACGGGGCTCCGTACCAACACAATCCCAACATTAGATGGGATCCTTTTCACAGACCCACAGATAAGAAGCAGTACATTTCACGTCATTCCATAACAAAGTGTTATGAGTCCTGATATGTGCACAGTCCTCTTCCCCCCACTGTGGGTCTCCACCACCATTATCAGGCTGTTGGGTCGTCCAGTATTTGGAAAGTCTGCAAACAAAAAAAATTTCACATCTTATCTTTAGCATTATAAAATGCTACGAACTTTAACATTTTAAGCTCGTTAGGGGGCCACAGAGCCATTTGGTCCT
>CAEGAE010065933.1:0-45322 GCA_903067095.1 Girardinus metallicus | reverse complement strand
ATATTTATAATATTTTTTATTATTTTATTTCAGATAAAATATTATTATTTTATCTGAAATAAAATAATAATAACGTTAACCCTAACTGACCTAAAACAGGAAACATTTGATCATATTTAATATCAGAAAGTGAGTAAAAATATGTGCATGTATGTGTAAATACCTGGTTTCTACTGTAAAATAGCAAAATACCAACACAGGCATTCAAGTACCTTAATACGGTCAGCGTATATAAATAATTTGTTGTTTATAGCAAACACTGGTGGAGCCTTATAAAATAAAAAATAATAATTTGATCATGAACTTATTTAACCCCAAACCAGAACAGTAATAATAATAATAAAAAGAAGCTGTTATATAACATCACATAATGATCATTTACATGATGAACACCTTTAGCCCATTTTCGCTGTATATCAAATTAGATAAATTACGGTCTCAGAAAAAAGACTTACGCGTATAAATGTATCTCCTGCGTCTACGAATCGAAAGCCCTATTTCTCCGTTGTATGTACAGGTTGTAGAACTTTGTAATAGCTTTGTATCTTCACTATCACATATATTACAACATTTCAAAAGATCCAAGAATTTTTTTTTTTTTTTTACATAAGAGAAAGAGTTACAAGCCGTCACATGAAGTGCCCCTCAATCACAAGAAAAAAAAAAAAATGTCCTAATACATTATACGGATGATAAAATATGACGAATATTTGTTTATAAATCGACATCTGAAATAAAATTATCTGAAAATCATCTCAATAAACAAAGAAGGTGCTAATATGCTTTTTGCCAAAACGATAATACAACTGGGCGTAATGACATGTGCACAAACAATATACATAAATAATGGTGACATACGAGAGGGCCGCACGAACTCTGCATGTGTGAAAAACTGTTCCCTGGATTTGGCTTCTTTACTAAAAGTGAGAGCTTTTGTCGTGTGCGTGCACGCGCGCGCGTGTGTGTGCGTGTTTGTAGGCGTTAGTGTAAAAGCATATGGATTTCAAGATACCTTAATCAAAAAAAAAAAAAGGTTGCTGTGTCTTTTTACTGGCTTCTGCCCAATAACTGCATTTGGCAGCACTATGTCGTATAACATCGATTGGCTTGGTACCTAAAGCCTGAAGCTTTTAAACGGCACCAAGAGCGCTGGAAATAGTTGCAGAAAAAGAAAAGACATTTGCCTTTAGGACTATAAAAATATACTTTTAATTGAATTCCCTGATTGAGGTCAAGTGTGATGTTTTCTGAGAGACATTTCTGCCAGTAACTGCATCTAAAGTCTTAATCTTCTGTGATATAATGTTACAATTTCATAATAATATCTGTATTATGTGCAGTGCTTTGCAAAAGATTTCAGACTCCTTGAACTTGTTCAGATTTCACCACTTTACAACGATAAACTTTAATGTGTTTTATGGGGATTTTAGGTGGTAGACTAAAGCAAAGCAGTTTGGTGATTGTGGAGTGGAAACAAAAAAAAACTCCAAAACTGTCCTCCCAGAAACATAGTGCTTATTTTTTCAGTCCCCCTTTACTCTGATACCTCTGAATGAAGAGAAGTAAATTTATAAGCTTTTAAAAGAAGTCCACGGAAATCTCAGGATGCATCCTGCTGTTTTGCAAACGCATCAGACGTTCAAAGTACTGACTCAGGGATGCTGAAGATGTACGCACTCTGAACTTTTCAGATTTTTACTCATTTGCAGGGAAAGAAAAATTTATCGGTGTCCTCCCACTTGACAGCTACACACTACTACTACTTTAGGTCTACCACAGAAAATCCCAAGATCACACATTGATATTTGTCATTGTAGCATGAAGGAATGTCAAATAGTTCAAGGATTAACAGTTTTGCAAAGCGGTGTATGTATGTAACTAGGTGTGCAACTCCTGCATTTTAATCACCAGACTTCTGGTGATAACCCACTAAACCGCCAAAGTGAGTTGAGAACATTTCAAGTGATGTTTATGAAAATTTAAAAACAAAACGACAACAAACAAACAAAAAAAACGGAAGATGCTGCGGAGTGAATGACCAGATGAGAGACCTCACATTGCAACTTGGAGCGGCTTCAGAAACAGAGCGAGGCTGACCTTGACCCTTTGTCTCTGATTTTGGACATCAACAAACACTTTGATCAGAATGTATTGCTCTTCTGTGTGTGCAGGTTGGTCTCTGTTAAAGTCTTCAGCTGGTGTCAGCGACAGCCTGTGGTTGAGGGCCGCCTTGCCGCACAAAGACCACCACACAAAACTCCTTGTTTTGGCTCAATTTCAGTGGAGGAAAACTGAGTTGACTGATGAGTACAGGTAAATGCTGACAGAATGAAAGTTTCTAAGGTGCCTCTGTTGAGTTTTTATTTTTCCCACATACTCTCCTCTGATTGTTTCAAGATTCGCTGTACATGAGGGGGGGGTTGTATTTGTCAGAATCAACATAAGCGATAAGCAGGTACTTTAAAAAAAACAAAAGCAAGATTCAATAAAGAAAACATTTTCATACTGAAAGTTTATATATATTTATATATTTATATATATATTCTTTAAGATTGCACTTTACTGATTGCTAATCACAGCTCAAAATCCACATAAGATTTTTTTTTTTTTTGAAGGAAATGCTTTAAAGAGGCTCAAAATAAAGAAAAGCACTGATGAAGAATGGGGTTTGTCTGAAGTCCGTGTGATAACGTGGGGCTTCTTTGCTGGTGTGATGATGATTTGGTGTGTCCAGTTCCTGCGGCCAATGGCTGAGTGAGCAGGTGAGCGGGTAAAAATGGATCCATCCTTGTGAAGTTGTTTGCACTTTGCTGGCTTCAGGAAAAAAGGTGAAAGTCCAGACCTCATTCAACTTCTCGAAGAAAACGCCTTAGATGTGACGGTCCAAGTCCAAGTAAACCTTCCGTGATCAAACACTGCCCTCTGCTGGTCAACTCACGGGAAGGCAATACAAAAAACAAAACCAAGCAAACAAACAATACTGTCTGTAAATCCAACTTCGGCCAAGTCTCTTCCTGTTAAAATCCACACCAGGTCGAACTTCCCGCTCTGATTTCAAAGGGGTCTTTCACATTATGAACGCTGGAAAAGCAGCTGTAATGTAAAGTGAGTAAAATCCAAACTTATAGAGTGCCACTTCATCCTAAAAAGAAAAAAAAAAATCAAAGCTAAACATAAACAAACAGTGCTGTTAAAAGCAGTTCCCCATCATTATCCGATAACGGAGAAAGATCCCGCCATCGCTTCCTTCCTATCCAGAGAGGTTCTAGAAGTCACCCTGTTTTCTGCTCCGACCGTCCATCCAGCTTTTCCATCTCCACATTGGGTGGGTGTGCGTGTGTGGGTGTGCGTGTGTTTGCGTGAGTGAGTTTGGGCATCCAGGCCAGCTGAAAAACATTCAGAGGGAGATCCCGCTCCCACGGCTGCCTGCATGTGTCGGTGTGTGGGTGCGGGCGTGTGTGTGTGTGTGTGTATGTGGCTGCGTCTGCTCTTCTCTTAATCGCTCCCGTTGTGCATCACACCAGCATGTGTCTCCGTCGGTGCAGGGCTAAGTGGTCGGATCTGGAGAAGCTGCGGTCACAGTCTGCGCATTTGAAGGGCTTCACGCCCGTGTGTTTCCTGTAATGCCTCGTCAGCTCGTCGGAGCGGGCGAACTTCCAGGTGCAGCCGTCCCAGGTGCATTTGTATGGCTTTTCCCCTGCAGAAGGACAACAGCAGATGCAGGGGTCACATCTTCCAGACCATCACAGATAATACAACTGATCCACTGATCTGCCAAATAGTTTATCAGTTTCCCCTTTTTTCCTGCGCGGACTTTCACGGGACGGATACTTTTAGGCCATTTTTAAAGAAAATGTTTCCATGGGAGTTTGCATCTAGCAAAGATGTTAGAAAAATGTGTCAAACTATTCTTCATCACGTTAAAAAAAATCCAAAAAAACCCCACTCTTGTTACCAAAGAGAAAAAACAACTGGTGTGTAAGATTTCTGAGAATGCTTTTTCTTTTTTTCTTGTTTTTTAAAGCCTCGAGCTACTTGAATAATTTACGAGGATGGCTTCCTCTGACCCACTTATTGTAGAAGTTGTTACAACTGGATAATAAATAACATCCCAACAGTTTAAATAAAAACTGTTTAAAAAAAAAAAGCAATGAAAAAAACATCAGAGTATAAATCTTTGGTTAAATATTCGTGGAGTGTCTCGTTTCACCATAAGCTTACACAGTTCCCATCACATTTTCTGGAGCCTCATAGTTAACATGTGTATAAATACTTAAAAAAAAATACATTATTTATTGCTTTACCATAATCTTACACTGAAACATTTGATAAATCCAACTTTTAATTTGAGTGCATTTATTCTGTAAGGAAAAAAATCGAACAAAAATAAATACACCTGAAATATTTTTATTTTCATTTTTACTTTGCGTTTTGAGTGTGAGGAGGTTTTACTTAGTAATCAGTAATCTCCTATTAATTCGGGGGCACATTTATCTTGGCCACAAATTTGAGACATAGTTCTTTTTTTTATTTTCATGAAACTCCCTTTCTGATAATGGGTTGTTGGAGAAAAAAGATAGAGAAGAAAACAGACGAGTTTTGTAAAAACAAGGAAGAATGAGGAGAAAGATCAAATATAAAGTCCAAATGCTGAAGATAAATTCCAGATACTTGGAAAAATAATCTTTAAAATCACTAAGTACTAATATAAACAAACCAATTCAACACTGGCTTTAAGATCTTTAGTTTTTTATTTAAGATTTCAACTTTAAACACTGTATAACATTTTGCCTTTTTTATCAAAATGCTGACGTTTTCTCTCAACCTTTTGATTTCATCCTCGATATTTGTCAATAAATCTCTAAATGGAATGGAACAAATAAGAACTTCTCATTCTTCTCATCTTTTTTTACTTTCCACCAGAGTCATTAAACCTCAATTAATCTCAGCTTCGCTAGCTTCTAATAGGGTTTAAGGCTCTCGTTGCTCCGACCAACAAATACACCATAAAACGCCTTTCAGAAAACATTAATCTCAACCATATTCAGACCTGAAGAAAAACAACAGTATTACGTAAAATGACATCTTCAGACACAGTGAACTGACCTGTGTGTGTCCTCCGGTGTGCTTTTAAATGTGAGCTTTTGGTGTACACTTTATTGCAACCCTCAAAGTCACATCTGTGGATTCTTCGCTTCTTCGAGTCAGGTGACTCCGACCTCCGGGGGCGTCGGATGCTGTCAATACTGAACGGCGACATGGAGCTGCAAGACAAAAGGCCCAAAAGAAGTCAGTATAAAGAAATATGAAGTTATGACAACAACACAAAACCAATGCAAAATCCAACAGACTGGCAACCATCAAAATACGTTGAATCTAATCAACAAAGACTTACATCACTAACAGGAAACGTGACCAATGCTGGACGACAATTTTTCCTGACAACAGTGACATTAATTTTACTGGCTGTCCTCTGCTAGGTGCTGAGGATCGGAAACTTAGTTGCTCAAACGATGACGGAAGCAACAGAATGCGGGTTCAATGTTGCTATCATTGACAGAAAACTGAGCTTGACACATTCTGCTTGAAAGATCCTGCATAACTTACAGCGATGAAGATTGTAAGAATGTATACAAATACTGAGTACAATTATTCAAATGTGACCTTTCCGTCTTCTTTCAGTCGGTTGCACTCTTTTCTTTTTTCCTTTTTTTGATCCAACTAAAGTGCTTTTATCTCTTTCCTTTGTTCGTCTTTCCACAGCAAAGATTGATGGATGTTTTCAGCTGCTTCTTTCATGTTTCTCAGGTAATCTCTTTACAGCTTCAGTAGACGTGTGTCAGTTTGGAGGCTTTGAAAGGTAAAAAAAAAAAAATGGACATTATATTCTAAACTTGTTTGATTGTTCAAATAGGGTGTTTTACCGCTAACTTTAACCGGCCCATTCCAGTTTTGCTCATGCCAGGCTCACATTTTGACCATCGCACAGAATTAATATTCATACAGTGAATCCCAAATGTATCCATACAGCTGGAAGATTTTGGCTTAAAGTTAATTTTCCATTTTCTCAACACGTTTCCTCTGACTGGAAGTAACATCAACATTATTGAAGGAGCCAAGCCAGAGTCGGGGGGGACTTTGAACATGAAAAGCTTGTTCAAAGTGACATTCTAACCTTTTACGCATTATTCAAAATATAAGTAACAGAGAAGAACTGAATCTGTATGTAAAAGAAGTTATTAGTTCAGGTAGCTTTGTGGTTTTTGCTAATGCTTTTTAATTGTATTTAAATAATTTATTTACACAGAAAAAAATGCATTTACCAAGCAAACTTGTGATAATAAAATTTATTTTTTATTTATTTCTTACTTTAGTTTGAATATTACGTAGCCCTACAGGGGACATGGGAAATTTTTTTTTTCTTTTGCATTCCCTCGCAAAAGGTCTTGCGTTCCCTCGCAATACTGTACTGACCAGTTCATGCGGCATAACTGAATACTGAAAGCCTTTCTTATGGTGGCCGCCGTATTTTCTGCTTTAATATAAGGTTATGTAAGGTTTTTCCATGAAAGTTAATATCTCTTTATGAAATATCTGAACCTTTATATCTTTTTCTTTAGGATAGAAAGGCACCACAAACCTATGATATGAATAGAAACTATCAGTAAGTAGGAAAGAAATAAAAATACATCCTAATTTGGACTATTTCTGAGTTATTATCGTGGGGTAGTGAGTCATCTGACAGTTTTGATTGTGTCTCTGTTGTGTTGGTTGTCTCGATGGTTTAAAGGGCCATTTTCATGTTCAGTTCCACCTCAACCTTAACAGACATAAACATGCAGTGAATAAATCGACTTTCAATCAGTTTTTTGCACCAAAGACTTAATAATAATAAACACATTTTATTATTATAAAACATGGCATAACTCTTTGGTGCAAAAAACTGATTGAATATCGATTTATTTACTGCACGTTTATGTCTGTTAAGGCACTGAAAGCAGCCCTTTAAACCATTCAGACTACGAACACAACAGAGACACAATCAAAACTGTCAGATGTCTTATTACCCGCGATAATAACTCAGAACTAGTCCAAATAGTTTGAATGTATTTTTATTTCTTTGCTATTTATGGAAGGTTTTTGTTTATATAATAGGTTTGTGGTGTCTTTCTATACTTAAAAAAAAAAAAAGATATAAAATGTCAGATATTTCACAAGGAGATATTAACATACATGGAAAAAGCCTACATAACCTTGTATTAAGGCAGAAAGTGTGGTGGCTACCGTAAGAAGGGCTTACAGTATTCAATTATGCCGCATAACTGATCAGTAGATTATTGTGAGGGAACGCAAAACCTTTTGCGAGGGAACGCAAATGAAAAAAAATGCAATATGCAAATTGACCTATTTTCTAAAAAAAAAAAAAAAAGTACTCATAAGAGTAATAAGTTGTTAAAACAATGTATGCATTTTATTTTAATTATTTGCAATCTCGTCTACCATAAAATTATTTATATAGAAAACATTGATAGAAATCTATAGATTTTATAGCACAGAGAAGCAGAAACGTAACTTTGCCAGCAGGTGGCAGTGCAGCTCTACAGAAGAGCATCTGTGCGGCGGCAGCTGGGCAGAGAGGCATTTTGGATCATCAGCACTTGGAAAATAAAACTTTTTTTTTTTCTCTGTCTTATCCAATTACAATAATTCCCCAGTTAGTTCATGACACTAAACTAAGTGCTGATTTTATGATTCCTCAAAGCCAAAAGTGGGAAACCCCAAGTCAGTTGGAGCAAAGTTTTAAACTGTCTATGTCCTTTTTTATTATTTGCAGGCCTCATCAGAACTCGTCTGAAACAATAAAGTTAGAAGAAGAAGAACCCAGGGGTTGTAACAATGCGGACCTCATGCCTCACCCCAGACTGTTGACTGCAGAACAGGGAACACCTTTCATGAAACGATAAACACATGACTGCAGCACACACCCAGCCCAGTGCCCAGAGGCAAGAGATACGCTACGCAGAAACAACAAGAGGATCTCTGTTTACTTAAGAGGAGGAGTAATATCTGTGAAATATATTTTATGGGGTTCTCGGAGCAGTGGTGGAGTTTGCTCCACTGCATTTACGGAGGAAAAGGTGACGGGGTCAGAGAGTGGAGTGGGAGGGCTGTGGGGGTTTTAGAGGAAGAACAACTCTGATCATGTTAAAGGGATTTGAAAGAGGAGCAGAGGCTGCCAGACAGACCCTCCTGTGAACTGTCTCCGCCACACAAAACCCACTTCCTGTCTCGCTGTCTTTCACCAAAAGCATGAGCTGTCAAACACAGGCTCGGGCGTACTGAACAACCTCACAGTGAGAGAAACACACAGAGAGACAGAATTACAGCCATGAACCGCACACACATACACACACACACGCATATGATTACAAATCACCTGTTACTGTTGGCTTCCTACCAACCAGAAGCCGTACAGGAAATGAGCACACGGGTCAGATATGAAGCGAACTCATACTTCCATCTCCCTTTCTTACTCTGTTGCTCTCTCCTAGCTCGCAAACAGTGCTGCAACCGGATGTCAAAATTTAACTTTTGGATAAGACACATGAATTTATTAAGTTTCTCATAAGCAGTCTAGTTAAATAACTCATAAATTTGCATTGGCTTGCAGAAGTAATTATACCCTTTGAAACACTTACACATTCTTTCACTTCCCCCATGACAAACTTAAAAATTTTCTTTGGGACTTTATGTGATAGAAAAACATAAAGCAGTGGTTAATTGTGAAGCAAAAGAGAAATTATGTATTACATGTTATATGTTGTGTTCAGCCCCTTTAATGTGATGCCTCTAAATGAAACCCAGTGCATAAAATTGCCTTCAGAAGTCACCGAAACCGGTCATATTCATATGGGCATAGAAGCACGACTAAGCAGGCACTCCACAGCTTTGAGGGATGAGAAAAACAAAGTTTAAAGTTTGCCATAAGCATGAAAGGAGAGCAGCTAACATGGACGAAGGAGCACTGATCAGATGCAAAATGTTCTGTGTTGCAGAACTAATAAAACAGCTCGCCCTGAACGCACCATCCCAGGTGTGCGAAATGGTGGTAGCATCATGCTGTTGGGTTGCTTTGTTTCAGCAGGGAGAGGGAAGCTGATCGGACATGAAAACGTATTAAGTTAAATGCAAAACATTCCTGGACGAAAACCTGAAATGACCCTGCACATACAGCCCGAGCTTCAACCGGATGACTTAAATTAAGCATTATTTATGTTAAAAAGACCCGAGTTTATGACAAGACTTGAAAATGAATCTTCACAGATTCTCAAGCAATTTAATAGAAAGGTAACGTGAAAAGCTGGCAGAATCATACCCAACAGACTTACAGCCGCAGCTGAAGATACTGATATACACATACAGAATTTTTTATTTCTTTGCACAAAATGTTAAAAAAATATGCTCGTCCTTTCCCCTTCCTCTTCTCAATGTGCTACGTGATCAAATTTAATCAAGTTCAAAAGGTATGAATAGTTTTTGCAAGGCACTGCAGGCCACCATCTAAAGTGTATGGGACTCTATGAGAAAATGTGTCTGCCAGGGAAAGGGAAGCAGAGTGCCAAGATTTACAATGGAAACACTTTGGGCTCAGACATCGAACAGATGAGGCAGATGTTTACATTCTGACTTCATCCTTACTGTAACTTCGTGATTATAATATCATCCAGAAAAGTCTAAATCTTTCTATTCCGGTTGCTCTTTCTTACAACAAGCAGATACATCAATTAATGAACAATTTTTCTGCAGCCGATTCTGTCATCCCTGAAGAGCACAACTGTTTGCTCATTTGTAAAATACTTCAGTCCTTGTAGACAAACAGCTGCTTTGTAACAGCACTTAATATAACTGTATAAACAGTGGTAGTAAAAAAAGTGACGTTTTTTTTTACAAGCTCGACAACTTCCTAATTTCTGTTTCACATTATGAAAAGTAAAACATTTTAATAGCTTAGCATTATTGTTGGCCAGACAAGAACATACTCTGCTTGATGGAAAAACAAAGACGGGAGACGTTGTGTAATCCCGAAGAAAAAAAGGAAAAAAAAGATGAGGATGGTTTGTTTTGCTCTTTTATGACCTCATTTAAGAATTTTCAAAACAAAATTTCACAATCTCAGATTACATCACTACACATTTTGGGAATTTTAACAACTGAATAACCATTAAGTACTGAAATAGTAGTGATTTTGTAAAAGGGCAGAGGTCAAAAAGCCCAACTGAGCAGCAGGGATGTACAGTATTTCAGCTCTGCGGAAAATACATGAGTTTAGAAGCACGTCTGACAACAACTGACACTCGCCACAGGTTGACGCTGCAATCATGAAAAGTGCATTGCTTAAATAAACAGCGTCTTCAAAAGGAATCAACTGATGACTTTACGTCTGGGGTGTCCAAATCCCTGCCTTAAGGGCCGTTCAGCTTTTAGATCCATCACACCTGATAGTTCAATCATGATAGTTTCATAAACGAAAAACAGAAGGGCATGACAAAACAGAAGCCTTACACATGGACTGTGTAGGAAGAGCATTAACCTTTCCAGACCAAACAGAGAGCCAGCGATCCACCCAAATTTTCTGTACCGTAATCCTGCAACAATCTGATAAAATTCAAAAAGTTTCCAGCCAATATCGGGATATTACGGTAACGTCACCTCTGCCGCAGCAGGGAGTGAAATTAATCTGAGGGAGGCTCTTTCAATAGACAGTAAATTGAGAAAATAACTTTTTAGATATTGAAAGTTACAGTTGTTATGGGTAAATATATTTACTCACAGGACATTTAAAGAACTGTGTACAATTAAAATAAGCAAAAATATACGGGTGGAGAATTGAAATTTAGGTCATAAAGGGTTAATTAGAGAAGTGGCCAAGGGGAGCTAGAGAAATCTACAGCTCATGTAGGAGAATTGGTCAATGGTTCAACTATTATTGCGACCAGTTTAATCTGCAAATATGGCCTAAAAGAAAAAGAAAACAAGTCCAGTTTACAGTTTGTCACAAGCCATGAAGGAGAATGTGGATCAGACGAGTTTAAATTGTAAATTTTTAGCCTACGTTCAAAACACTGTGGTTGAGGGGAAATCTAAAACTGGACCCTGAACACACCATCTTCATGATAGTGGAAGCATCACGCTGCATGGACGATTTCCTACATCAGCAACTGGTCAGAGTTGATGGAAAGATGCGTAGAGGTAAACAAATGCCAATCATGGAGGAAAAGCTTAACAGTTATCCACTTTGTTTTGGTTTAAATATTAAGATTCCAGCAAAATACAGTGAGGTTTGTGGATGGAACATGAAAAAAATGTGACAAAGTTCAAAGGGTGTTAATACTTTGGCAAAGCAGGGTACGCAAGAATAAGTTGCATATAATTGCCTTTCTATTTCCGTCTCAAACTCTAGTTAAATTGCAGATCTTTTGGAACATGAATTTGATTTATTTTCTTATGAGATTCCAGAGGCAAACTCTTGCTGCTTCCAAACTTGTGTCAGAGTAACATTTTTGGTTGAATGAATGTGTCTGTTTGCATCGCTCAAAGCAGAAGAGGGAAAAATAGGAAGTGCAGATGAAACTGATTTCAAACAGAACTGACCTCTGCTTTAGTTCATCTGCTTCTCCAACCTCCCCCTCCCTCCACCCTCTCATCTCCTCACCTGTCACCTGAATACTCACAACCCAAACACAGCGCCTATTTTTCAGGTTTTTCACGGGCAGCTGAGGTCAAAACAGCTCTGACATACCAAACTGCTTTTCAAACAGAGTTGTGGATTTATCAGGAAAACAGGAAAAAGGAGCGCCTGACTCGATGTGTGCCTTGGGAGACAGCCCACCCGGCATTCCCGTACCTGTCGGAGGACACTACCCCACGTCTCACCAGTCCACCTGCTCTCTTGCATGGCCACTGGGTCCTCGGGGACCGGCCAGGCTTCAGCAGAGGCTACTCCTCCCAAACGCACACGCACAAAGTCGCACACTTCTCTCTCTCCTTCTTCCTCTTTCACCCTCCCTCTTCAACAATAGTCCATCTAGCCGTCCCCAAGGAAACGCATTAATATGGAGGAGGCTGCCCTAGAAGAGCATGATCCACTCACACACCGTAACTCTCTCCTTTCACTCAGTTATTTATTTATGGATACCTGGATTGGAAGCTGCAGGCACTCCCATCCTCCACCCTAACACCTCTCCTCCCTGACGCACTCTAAGCGGGCCGCTTGTGTAAATGCGGGGGCCAAATTAAAGCATAAAAAAAAAAAGCTATAAAAGTGTGGAAAACAGGAAACATAGCGACACGGCGGAGTAAAATTCTGGCTTCGGTTGCTGTGAAGATGTCCAGGGAGCTCGTGTGGTGTGTCAAAACGCAGCGCACACTCTCTCCTTTCCTGTCACCAGGCCGGCGTGTAACTCAAGAACACCACAGACTGCTTTGTTTTTCGCAGACAAACACGCGAGTCTGTGTTCCTGTTGACAATGGCCGACCACCCCCTGGAACCAGCTGTTCTGTCCACCGTGCAGAGACACGTGCACGCAAACGGCACAGAACACACATATGCCGGGGATTAATACTTACAAGTGTGCGAGCATACTTTTTACCTCCCCCCACCCCCCACACACACACCCATACACACAGCATGCACACAGTTTCCACACAGCTTGCACTTTGCACAGAGAGAAGTGAGTGTGTGGGCAGGCCCTGGCAGGGTATTGCTTATCCAGGGTGGTGATTTATCTCCATAGTGAAAGCTTGGGCAGTGCAAGGTTGGGTTCTGCCAACCTCTGTTGTTCTCTGACCAAACCAGTGCCCACGTGTGGCACTCTGGGGCACGCCTGTCCCTTTCAATAACCTGCACTGAAACCCGAATCCTAGAGTGAGTCCCTGCGTGCATCGGAGAAATGGCAACCTCTACATCTGAGCAAAGTGACCCTGCTATTTTTTTTAAAAGACTAATGTGTCGCACAAAAGCTCATTTGGTTTAATTAGTGTACATTTAATAGAGCTAGTGTACAAACAAATGTCGACCCTGAAAGCTGGAGCATTACCACGAAAAAACAAGCCAAGCTGGGCTTCAGCCTTGCTAATGATATTGCATCATTAGTTGAATTTTCACTCCCTCCTCCAACAATTTCCTTACGGTTAATCTACAAAAATGGTCCTGGAGTTTGACTAGGTTGGAAGTTTTGACTGTTCAGGCTTTCTGGGCAGCAGCAGCGGCGGCGGCGGCGGCGGATGGCGGGACTGAGCCAAGTGCGTCTGAATGCTTCTGATTTCCTGCTTTGGATCAGAATATTATAAGCTGTCATCCACTGGAGAGGAAGTCTTTTCATTTCGACACAGATGGACTGGCACTGCAGGGGCTGATGTCGGCAGGCCGAACAGGGCACAAAGTATGTCTGAGCCATATGTACACCGTCTTATAGATTCACACCCACACAGATGCGTCGGAAAGTAGAGGAGCACTTGAGCAGCAGGTCGTGAAGTTAAAGCTCCGACTGCAGGTCATCAAGGAAAACATTTAAGGTACTGAGGTACCTCTTTATGTACATATTTTTGTTGCTTTTAAGCATGCCAGACATGCTTGACATGTATTAGTGTATGATCTTTTAGTCTTCTTGAAAATATTTCTTTTTTGTGCAAGTCAAATGCTCAACAACTCTACGGAAATTCGAAGATAAAATTCCTTTGAAAAAAAAAATCCTGTTGAAAAAAACTGTTTTTTTATTTTAGAGATGCAACCATAAATCGTCGGATGATCAAAATCGGCTTCTGGATGCTCAGAAACTCAGAAATTCAGTCTATTCTGATCAGTGAATGCAACAAACTCAGTTCCACTAAGTAGCACAACACTTTTGAGTGTGGATGCTGGTCCTGAGTAGAGAAGACTCAAAGATAGCTCTCTTTGGTTTATGTTTAAGGAGTTTAAAAATTATGTTAAACACAAGCACAAAACCTGTAATCTAAAATGAAGTTGTACATTATTGAAATATATGTTAGCTGTTCACTCAGGCTGCTACAACAGACATAGACTTTGACTAGTGATTGTCATTTTGCTACTGATATGAAGCTCACTGGTTTGGTACATAACAACACATAGCCTTTTAGTTTTTCTTGCCTTACACAGGTCTTCTTTAGCAACAAAAGGAAGCCAAGTGAGTCGGCTATTTGGTAAGATTTTGACTAAAAATAGCAACTTGACCTGGAGGTGACTTCAACATACCGGGAAGGGTAACCGTGTTAAAGTAGGAGTATTTCTATCATTAACGATCTTTTTGGAAATCATAAAGCTAGGCTAACGGTCTGCATTCAATATGAATAAACAAATAGAGAGTAGTGTTTGTGTTTAGTGAGCTAGCCATGCTGTTTGAGGTTACAGCTAACACAGTGCACTGATAAACTATGTAAAAGGTCTACATTCAATACTTTTGACGTTTTTTTAGATATCATGATATTTTGTTTTTTGTAAAAAATATCAAACAACTTAATAAACTATTGTCAACGGTTTGAAGACCCGAAAAAAAAAATGTTGTTTTTTGTTGTAGCTTGTTGCATATTAATCTGAGTTGTTGTCTGTGTTGTGCAGGGGGTTTCTAAAGATATACATATATATTTCTAATTTCAAAGAACTTTTACCAGATTAAACAAGAAAACGTGCACGTCTCAAAGAGAAATGACAACCATTTAAAATCTGCCGCAAGTTTTTTATCAGTGCAATCTCTACTTGGTTGAAATGCTGTAAATTGAGACTAATTACTCGAGACTAATGTCGACTAATTTGTGCGAGTCTACCACCATTTACAAAACACACACCCCGGAGGAAGAGAGCCGAGGAGTCAAACCTCTGACTACCCTCAGTAACAGAAATGTAGCTCTAGACACAAAATGATAAAAGCAGCTTTAGGATTTTATTGCACCAGGTTCTGTAATTATCTCGTTCAACTGTACAAAATCTGTTACCGCACATTGCACGTCAAGTCAAAATTTCTGAGGCGAAAGTTGGGCCAAAAGGTTTGCAAAAAACTAAGTACACCCTAAAACTTGAGATAAAGAAAACACATGAAACCCTAGAATTTACACGAGGAGTACTCTCTTTTGACTTGTGAAGCCCAGAGAAATTAACCTCTTATTTCTCTGATCTAACTTCAGTAACAACAATGTTATTGTTGTTATTGAAGTTGTGAAAAACTATTGTTAGAATGGGCAACCAGGTAGGGGCAGTCAAAGTTCACCTTAAAGGCTGGAGTTAAAAATGTAATCTGAAAGAAATGGGGAGTAAAAGTTACAAAGGAAAATGAAACTGTTCATTGCTCATGTTCATTTTATGTCAAACACCAGAAGGCACTATTTATTTGATTAAAAAAAGTAAAAAGAAAATTACATTTGACACCAATATATTTTTAGGCTACTTTATGAAAGCCTCTAACAAATCTGTAGGCCCTCTATATGATGTTAAAATGGTTTCATTAGAAACATTTTTTAATAACTTTTGGTTGCTAAGAAACTGTGAGGGATGTGATGCACCTCTTTCGTAACGACAGTTGGAAAAAGGGTCATAACAACAGGCAAGTCTGGGCAGGTTCGTTCTGAGGTCACCACTGTCTTGGCTCAACTTCCTTTGTGGCTGTTTGCTCTTTTGCCCTCTCTCTTCCTTCCCAAAAAAAAAAAAAAAAACCCTGCTAAACTGACTTCACCTTTAGTTTTTGCAGAGCTCTGCACGGGACATATCACACGAGGCAGCGATACTCACTCTTGCACAGCCCGGGCTATAGACAGCGCCGTGGAGCCGGTCTCGTTAACACTGTCCAGGGTCACGTTCGGCAGGTCATCGTCATCGCTGTCACTTTTGATCTGCCTCGGTGACAGGCCGTTGGGGTCTGTGTGTACTGCAGGGACATGGACACACACACAGGAGTCAGACACATGACACTGGAGCTGTAAACTTATAAGCCGGATCACATCTTCTGCGCTGAAAAGCATTACTAAGTGTAATGAAATAATTCAATTTCTTTCAGTTTAAACACATACAGTCTTTTTTATCAAAATGTGTGCTCATATAGAATATGTATTCCTTTTGCAGAGCGCTGTGTCCTCAGTTCTGGTATATTTCCAGTGCCCAACTTGTGGACAGAGCAGCCAACCATGACACTAAACCCAGCGGCTGCACACTCACAGAATAAAGGGAGCGCATGAAAAAATACACATACACACACGCACACACACACAATCTATACTAGCCTAAACTCTGGGAGATAAGAAGAGGGGAGGAGCACTATTTGGCTGTTAGTGCAGTTGTGGAAACATTAAACGAATCTGTCATTGTGCCAGTGCAAAAATGTAATGAATCTAACAAGAAAATGAACGCATGACCATCATTTTACTGAGTGCCTGTCCTTGCAAAAATGTTCATACCCATTGAAAATTATGAGGTTCTCACGTTACATCCTAAAATTTCAAAGTAACAATGTATTTAGTCAAAGCCTCAGGTTTATTAGAGAACATTAGAGAACAACCAGCATCATGAAGACCAAGAAAAGCAGCAAACAGGTGTGTTTGCTGTGTTTGCTGTCCACCCACTTATATGGGTGGAAGAAGTCCAATTTTCAACCTTGTAGGGTGTAAAAATAAGATGTGGACGGCGCTGTGATCGCATCTCACTAAAACATTTACTTTTTACCTAAGAAAATAGGCATAGTTAAAAACATCATTATGCTTCCAGGAGTGAAACATAATGATGGTATGCTGTGAGCAATCTATTTATGCAGGGACAGGGAAACTGGTCAGAGATGATAGAGATAAACCAGTCAAAAAAAAAGTCTAAGTAGTAAGTCACTGACTCTTTGAATTGGTAAGATCTAAAACTTAAAATGATCAAACGTCTGCAAAATCTGAAATCAAACTTGAGGAGCTATATGAAAAAGTTACATCCTTGTGCCAAGTTGTCCTTGAACAGAAATTCAGATTCTTTGCCAAAGCTCACAGATATACTGTCCCTTCTGTCTCCATGGATGCAGACAGGGAACATCCTAGAGTACTCCAGAAATCATTGTCAAGAAAAAAAAAAAAAAAGAAAAATACATAAATACAGACATGCTGGGGAGTACTTGTCAAAGGAAAGGTGCTAAAATCTGCAGGATTGGAGCAATTTCACAATTAGGCTGAAAAAAAAAATGAAAAAAATCAATCCTGAAATAACATGGCAAAGATTTTATGTCTGGAGATAAAACACCCAGCAGACAGAGCATATATGGTGATACATATACAGTGCTGTTCACTAATGTCTAGCTGCTGTGAAGCTTTGGGCTTTTATAAGCTATCAGGACTTCACCTCCTCTGCCCTCTCAGCTGAGACTGTGGCCATAATGGTTCATAATAATGGTCTTGAGTTAGGAGCAGACATGGTGTTATTACTGAAGGGGCTGGGGGGGGGGGGTGGGTGGTAGTAAAGAGGGGGGGTTGCGCACAAAAAATAATGCTCAACTCTGCTGGACTTTTGCTTTTAAAGGTTTTGTGCTCTTGTCACGGATGTAGACATGCAGAGTGGTCAGCGGCCCCGTCAAAAACCTGTAATTAGTTCGAAATGCATCACTTGGAAGGGGGGAGAGCAAAGGGTGTGGGTGGGGCTGGGTGTGTGTGTGGGGTGGGGGGCATTCTGAACGACGGACACAAAGGAAGAGTGGTGGAGAGGTGGGCAGAGCACCGGATTTCTTTCTTTCACTCCTGTTGTTTCCAGTCAAGCCCTGTTTCCATGGAAACCTCCTGCTGGAGACAGGGAGACAGCAGTGAAAGAAAAGGGTACCCACCCTCACTGAAAGAGGGTGGCCAACCTGCGTTGTGTGTGTTTGCACAGTAGAGTGTGTGTGTGTGGGGGGGGAGGGGGGGCTGCGTGCGGGCGCGTGTGTGCGTGCGTCTATACGTCTATGTTGAGAACTTAAAGAGAACAATGCTGACTTTAAAGCGGGATTTGTTTGTTTATACAATGTTTAACAAAAATAACAAAAACTTACAATCTACAAGATTATTTAGGAGTGACGAGGCCAAGTTGACAGCAAATCAAAAAAAGCACTAAAACTGAGTCAATATACAAAATATACATGAAGAATTTTAAATAATAAAACACAATCAATAAAACCAAAGAGAAAAACACTTGTGAGTCAAGATCAGTTATTGGAAAACTCATCAGCTAAAACATTTATATTCCAAGTGATATTGATGCTTTCAGTTCTTCGAGCGCTCTCACAGACACTAGTTGATTCATATCCTGCTGATTTTGGAGTATATTTCACAAGTTTGAGCCAAAATGTTGGAATCATTTTTTCCACAAATCAATATGAAAATGTTAGCATGATTAACAACAACTGTTTATGTGAATGATTTCCTGCAGTTTTAGCACATCATAAGATGTCATTAATGATGGGTCAGATGCAGAGAATGGATTTATGAACACTGAAACACATTGATGAGTCCATTTTGTTATTTGTATTTGTTACGTATCTCGACACATAATTTGCTACATAGAAAGCATAGCACTGTGACGAAGCATTTATGTTAATTAAAGCAGCGTAGTCAATGAAAGATGAGGAAGTTGCTGATACTAATGTTTTCTTAGTTTGAAAGAAGACCAGATTCAGTCAGTTAGATGACAGGAGTTTGTACCAGCTGTTTGATTTCTAACTCATTCTGCAAAGGACAGCAACAGAAGAAATCTTCAGAGACCTCGGTTATAAAAACATCTATTTAGATTGTTTTTTGTCTTCAAAATTAATTTGGAGTTTCACAAAGTTTTACTGAATATTACAGTAATGTTTAAGGTGGGACATGATGCCTGGTAAAAAAGGTGATTTGACAGAATGCTTCAGGGGGTAGTTTTGCATAAAAAGGAAAATTAGCTGTCAGTAATATAAAGTTTAAATCCTTTTTATACAAACAGATAAAGAAGTGGCCCCAAGACCCATCCTTGAGGAACACCCCAACTTTCTTAAAAGATGCACCTGGTTACCAAGGTGCATCTTAGTTCGAAATGCATCACTTGGAAGGGGGGAGAGCAAAGGGTGTGGGTGGGGCTGGGTGTGTGTGTGGGGTAGGGGGCATTCTGAACGACGGACACAAAGGAAGAGTGGTGGAGAGGTGGGCAGAGCACCGGGAGTTTGTACCAGCAAACTCCCGGTGCTGGTACAAACCGGGAGTTTGTACCAGCACCGGGAGTTTGCTGGTACAAAAAATTGTTTGTGTTTGCAAACAATTTTTTGTTTGCAAACACAAACAAAAAATTGTTTGTGTTTGCAATTTTTTCAGCAAAGTGGCATTAGGCTTAAGATACAGAAACATGGAAAGCATCTCTAATGCATTCAAAATGATTATCCATCCAAATATTGTCCATTCCCATCCGCTTGTCCTTGCAGGGTTGCATGGGAGCTGGAGCCTAATTCCAGCAGTCATTAGGCGAGAGGCAGGGTACACCCAACATAGGTCAGCAGTTCATCACAGCATTATCCAATGTGCTGTTGGATATTTCACTTTTTCAACACTAAGTCTTATTATGTAAAAATAGCTAAATGGTTTAATTGTCTTGCTGGCCTACTACATCAACCACACCCGAGACGCAGCACTGATCCCCCCCCCCCCGCTATTTCCTTGTTTGGTCCTATTAGAAGCAGAGCTGAGCTGTGTATGTGTGCATGCATGTGTTTGTTTAAGTGCCACACATCTTCAATATCCATCAACATCCACACCCTTTTGTGCAAGTTTTGTTTTTCCTATCCTTTCCCCCGTCTTTTTTTTTCCCCTCTGCTCTCCATGGGAGCAGATAGACAGCATTTAAAACGCCCATCTCTGAGGACCACCCCACCCAAGCAGCCAAGTGTCTGTCTGAGCACATGCTCTAATTACACATCTTTGTTGTTTTGCCTGTATGTACAGAACATACTGTACATGGGCGTGAGTGGAAGTCTAAATGCGTCTATCCATTTTCTGCAGGGAGTGACTAGGAGTGACCTCTTTTGCAACCAGAAGCTGCCCTGTGTACGGCGCGGACTTGGACAGAAACACCTCCTGTAGGCTTTCTTCCAGCGGCTGGCAGTAAAACCACACCCAAAGAGAAAAACCAACAACACAGTCAAAACTGTGCCACAGAAGTCTAATACTCGCACTATCCGAGATATCTGCTTTTCAGAGGAGGAGAAGAAATCGGCGTAGCAGGCTATTTAAGATTGAAAAAAAAAAAGTTCAATCCGTAAACCTTATCTTTGCTCGGAAGGTGCAAAATTTTTCAATGCGAGGGCCATTTCTGAAAGCGTAGCGGTCGGTGTTCACAGCACTGAATCTGCAAGTAAATTGACTGCAGAAAATCGGAGAAGAAGTGAAACCTCTGCACACCTCAGATTAGGATATCCAGACTAACAATCCACTATATTCTGTGACCTTTTCTTGATAGCTTTCTGACCCACAATCAGTCTAAATAATGTATATGCAAAATGTATTATGTATCAGAATAATGGTTCACAACATAGGTGCACCTCACAATCTCATGGAAAATATTTTTACACAAATTTAACTCAAAAACCACAACTACCTTTGGTTCACATTTAACTCATCTTTTCTCCATCTTTATCCGCAACTCTTTTTCCTTCCACTAAGCTTTCCCTTAATATGCTTGGATGTGGCGCTCTGTCTTTAGTGCAGTCAATGTCTTTAATAATGATACTTTGTGACTTTCTTTTGATGCCGAGGGAGTCACTGAGTGTCTACAGGACAGCTGTCAATTCAGCAGTCTTATCCATGAACATGCATATATATGAAAAATCTTTGATATATTGTTTTTAGGTAACATTTCTGAATGTTGGCTTTTCAGAAGCTGTAAGCCGTAAGCATGAAAATGAACAAAAGTAAAAGCTCGAAATATATCATTCGGTGTGTAATGAATCTCTATATATGGATAAGTTTCCATTTGTGAATTGAATTACAGAAATACACAAAATGTTGGATGATTTTCTAATTTACTGAGATGCACCTGTAAGGATTGTTAGTGTTTATATTCTGAGATGTTTATACACTAAGAACGCTTTCAATTATTTTGTGTAAGAAAATAATTCATTTTAGAAAAATATCTGACGTTGCCAGCTGTATTAATCTGCACCCCTGACACAGATGTGCAGAGATCTCAAATGAATCTTTTGTATCAGTAACATAATCTCACACCTAAAGATTAAAAATAAAGAAGCTTGCCACTATAAACACTGAACAGTATAGGAAGGGATATATAAAATCTTTGAAACACGCTCCTAGAGCGGCTTCTCTAGCTGGAATTTCCATGGAAACCTGTTGCTAAGGAACAATGTCAGAAAAACACCCTTTTCTGACCTACCATAGCAAACAAAAACATGTGGAGTTTGCTAAACTCTGCTGGAACTTTAATTGGGGCAGTATGCCTTGGTAAGATGGGACTAAAAATAATACATTTTTAGTATTAAATGCTCCTGGAAGGTCTACTATAAAACAAAGAATGAACATGCGAAAAAACATCTCTTGTCCCTTTCAAGTATAGCAAAGGATCCTGTGGGCCTGTTTGTATTCCAAAGACCCTTGGAACCTTTTCAGAGCGCAATTTACTGATCTGAAATGAAAATTTCAGATCAGTAAATTGATCTGAAATTTACTGATAAATTTCAGATATTTCAGACCCATATTACTGGGTTTATGAACCCAGTAATATGGGTCATTACTGGGTTCATAAATAGATAAACAGCATAATAATCCAAAAGATGTGACCACATCAACAGTAATCCAAAATATATGACCAAAGAGAGGGTTCAACAGACTGAATGCATACCTACAGGTTAAAGTAGGATTTAAAAAAAAAAATACAATGTGGGATTGTGCTACTGCAAGAATGCATTAATTTATTTTAAAGTTCTTCACATATTTAGCCACAAGCACTTTTATATGTGGTTGACACCGTACACAATTTTCTCTTCTGAAAATGTTGCAAATGGTGTAGTCACTTTGAAAGCTGCTGGTTTAAGCCTTTGTGAAAAAGTTCGGACATTTTTATGCAAAAAAGTGAGTCACCATTTCTTTTTTTATTTGCGTCCATGAGGTGAGACTTTATTGCAACAAATCAAAATTCTCTGCAACAACATTGCTTTAAATTTTGCAATTGAGGGGAAAAAGCAGCCAAGGTTGAACCGCGTACTTTGACAGCCCTTAAAAAAGCCTGAAGAAACTGGTCGAGACTCAACCTATATTGACTCAGTACTAAAAGTTTACAGGATGTTTGCTTTTTGGAAGCAAAGTGGAAAGCAATTAGCGATGCTTTAAAATTTCTACACTCCACTGCATTAATGTTTTACCAAGTCAAAAAATATTTAATACTCAGGTAGCAGCACAAAATCTGAAACTCTCTTTTTTTTCTTCTTCTGGGGTCTCTGATTGCCTAACTGCAGGAAAACCACAGTGAATTATTTTTTCTTTCTTATACTCCAAAAAGAACAAAGTCATCCTCATGAATATGTAGTAAATCCTAAGAGCATGGTCTCACCTTTGCCCTGGCTTTTGGCCTCTTCCAGCAGAGGTAGCATGATAGCATTGTTGAGGCTGGAGGGTGATCGCACTGCAGTGGTGTACATGAGGGGCAGTGACTGCACCACAACTGGGATGCGGTGAACATGGCCGGCCAGCTTCCCGGCTCCCTGCAGGCTCAGGGGGCTGGACGGAGGCGGCGGCACAGACTGCAGGATGTGCAAATACGGCTGACCTCCCACCCCGCTTCCGGGGACTACCAGGGGGCCCGGCGTGAGCACCGAGGAAGCCGAGGTGATAACCGACGGAGAAGACGAGGAGGATGAGGAGGATGACAACGAAGACGGGGAGAAGGCGGATCTGTGGGGGGGCGACGACGAGGAGATTATGCTAGCGGTGGTGGTGGACAAGGAGGAGGGGCGGGGCTTGTTGATTGACAGGTCCACAGGTTCTGTCTGCGTGTGGAAGTGGAGGTCATGGGCGAGCAGATCCTCGGGGGGTTCTGACTTTACTCTGCTGAGGAAGAAGGGGACGCCATCCATCGCAGAGTAAGGGCGAACTTTAGGTGACTGTGGGAGTAAAAACAAAAAGGACGTTAAGAGTTTTGTTATTTCAGAGCCGTAAAAATGCATTAACCTGTGACACACAGGAGGGAAAAAACAAACATACGAAACTGGTGGCATAAAAAGCCAGCTGAAATCTAATCTCTCACCCATCGGTGAGGCCAAAAAAGGTGCACATTAACGAATTAGGGTCAAAGATAATTGTTTCTGCCGATATTCCCTCTCTAGAAATAATTGCTCAGCATGATAGCAATGTCAGAAGAGGGATATGCGGTGACATTTAAATAGAAAGGAGAAGCATTAACTCAAGCAAGATAAAATGCAAGAGCAAAGATAGTGTCGCTCACGCTCGCCTCCTCTAGTCTTTCTTTTCTCTTGGCGTGGGCCGAGCTCTCTCCCTTTTCCTCCTGTTTTCCATGACTCCCACTCAAATGCAGCTCTCTTGGCTACCCACGTATCTCTCCTAAATCTCCCCTTTTCGACTGTGGAAAAACATCATATGGGCTCAATTTCCTGACCGTCTCCTTGCGTCTCTCAGGCGAAGGGCCTCCAAAGGCCGACGCTGGTGGCTCGAAGGAGCCCTCAGCACATCTTTGACTTAAAACCGAGCAGATTGGGACACGGCCGTTTCAGGGAACGGTTTTAATCCAAGTGCAATGCCCACTGTGTTTTTATTTGTTCCTATAAAATTCCAGACGTTTTAGTCCCTCCTTTTGCATTACAGTTTTGGTGATTTCATTTCCTCTAAGTCTGATGCGACTAAAAGTCTTGAGTCACATTGTTTGATATAGAAGCTGTGTGACGTCTTAAACTAAAAAACTTTTCAAAATTTTTAACAGCAGAATAATCATTGCCTTGAGTATTTTAAGCCTGTTCTTTCTTTTTTAGACTCACAGTTATTTCTTTGTAAATAATGTTGTGACTTATTCTTGTGGTGAATTACACATCCTTTTGATAGCGTTGGTGGGTGAGTCTGCATTTATTATGCATTACTCACTTGCACAACTATTGACATTTTTCTCAATTTTACCATCTTAAATTCACAAACTTCAATGTATTTTATTGGGATTCTATATGATGCTAGAAGAAAAAAGAAGGCATCTTTGAGATTTTAGTGTTTTTTTTTTTTCTTTTTACAAATTAACATCTAATAAAGGTGGATTACAGGAGAAGTGTTTTGGGGAAAGTCTACACTGCCATTGTACATCAGGAGATTAAAACTTTTGCCAATTGTTATTAGCTCAATAAATCAAGCTCAGTGGTCTGCAACTGTTGTTGTCAACAAGGCAGTTCAAAGTGCTTTACATCATAAATCATCATACAGTCGTCAACTATGAAACAAGCAATAAACATTGCATTTTGTCAAACACCATCACCAGTGGCATTTGACGTTCTTAATATGAGTTAGGTCCTTGATTGGGGCATTGTAACGCATGAATGTGCTTTGATTTTTAAACACTTTAGTTCTGGGTGTATATTTAAGGTCATTTTCCTGCTGGAACGTCTCTCATCAATGCTATGTATCTTGCTTCAGCCTTTCATTTCAAGTGGGCAGCTATATTTGGGTAGATTTGCAGCCTGCCACACTTTACGTTTCAGACTATTTATTAAAGAGTCCATTGTGACATCTGAGGGAAATCTACTCATTTGTCGACAAATTTTGAAAACTGTGTATCGTTTGCTTCCTTTTCTATGGAATACACTACTTACTACTAGTTATGTAGCGGATTCGTTGGCCTAATAACATAACATCCCAATAAAATATATTGAAGTGTGTGACTGTAATGTAACAAAATGTGAAAAAGTTCAAGAAGTGTGAATACTTTTGCGAAGATCTGCACTAATAGTTCAGATTTTTATATTCCACCAGTCACTTTTCAGATGGAAGGAATTGCTGGAGCTTCTTGCTGCATAACTTGTCCCAAGTTGTAAAACAAATGGTGCCCTCTGAAATCTGCCCTCCGATAGCCTTAGGACCTTTGTGGGGTTCAGCTCAGGGCCACTGCTGTCAGGTCGAGATTCAGAGTACATGACGGTCTGGTTCATATTTACCACCCGCAATGCACTTCCAAATAGAGCCATATTTACTTGACTTTATGTTAACATAAACGATGTTAAACTTAAAATCAGACAGTATAGCTCTTCTTCTCCTATGCAGAACTTCTCTCCTAGCAGTGCAGTTCAGTCAGAGGCTACTCCGAAGGAGTTGACCATTTATAGCCAATAGTTATTAAGTTCTAATGGGTGGAGCAGACTCCTCCTTTGAGAGGTCGCTCTCAGAAAAACAGAACATCAATGAAGGTTTGAGTGAGAGAACAAACACCTTTTTTAACAAGGCACTCCGAATAATTAGATCAACTTCAGATACAAGCCTAAACTTCAATAGGAAGAATTTGTAAGTGCTTAGGATGGAAAAATTACAGCAACAGCACAGCTGCTATATTTAAGCTTTCGAAATTATCTAAAACTCCAAGCAGTTCTTAAACAAGCAATTTGTGTAACTGAGGCCACTAAAATAAATAAAACCAAAAGGAAACAGGGTTTTGAGTTATTGGTTCAGTCACACAGGAATATAATGAGAGACAGTTGGCAGCCTTGCAGATCCAAGCATATCGCGACCCAACTTGCTGTAGGTCACCTACAATCCAGCTGTAAATAAACTTTACAAATGAACTTTCTTCATACTTACTTTCAGAAAAACTGTAATTAATATACTCTCTGCGAGCTGTGCGTGTATCACATGCAGAAAGACTGACTATCGGGCTGTTTTGAAATATTTAAAAATTTATAGGAAGTCATTGCAACATTATATCAACATTTTCACTGTACTGCAGAAAAATTACAGTTCTCACCAGAATTGCACAGTCATTAATCTCACATGCAAAAACTTTGAAAAATCCAGCCTGTAATTTGAGTGCAGTAATCTAATGGGGAGAAAAATGCAACTTTAAGAAATAATTGTTTATACAAACACAGACACCAAAAAAATATTCAAATAAAATAAATAAACTAAAGGATTTTATTCAATTTGTACCATTTTCAATTTCCTTTTCTAATCAGTAATCACTGACTCCCTGCTTCCACAAGCTATAAGTATAACATGCAACAAGGCTCCATATCTTTCAACCACTCCTCAAAATGGGAAAGTTCAGAGAACATGCTCCTCACATAAAGCATTTGATATAAGCAAATCAATAAACCGGTTTGTATCTACTATCAGAGCAATAATAACACCATTTAAAACAACTAAAACTGTGGCAAACAGATCTGGATGAGGACCCAAGTTAGTCTGGCCATACACATAAAGTGATGACAATGGTAAGGTGGCAAAAAAATCTGCAAAAGTCATTACTATAGAGCTGCTGCAGTGGCGCCATCTTGGTAGCACCAAGTTTCCGCAATGACAATATGACAATTTATCTCAATGCTTTCGTTTCAAATTGGTTAACCACTTGAATCAGACATTTTTCACCTTGACTGGCTTTAACTGTTGAACAACTGGTCAGCAAAAATTTTACACAGGATTATCTTTTCCCAGTCAATTAACACATTATTTGCCCACTAACAGGGAGCCCTGACAGCAAGACTCCTCATTACGGACACCACTACTGAGTAAAAAGGACTCAAGGTTGAACGTACACAGAAAAGTTGATTAGCTTTATCCTGTCTACCTGTCAGGAAACATGTTAGATTTGGAAATGGTGACTACTATTTGAATTAGGGTATCGGTCTGCATAACCTTGGGAATATAAGTAATGACTGATGTTTTAGTAATGCTAACTGCACTAAGAGTTCATATAAGAGTCTAATAAAGCCTATTATAAAAGCTGGTCTCTCACACACAGTGTGACATTGTTTCTGCTTGTAAAATAATAATTAACAGCAGGAAAATTAGAAAAATAAAAATAAATGGTGCCTATCTCCAACTAACGTTCCGGGCGAGAGGCGGGGTCACCCTGGACAGGTCACCAATTTGTCGCAGGGGTTATTTTGTTTGTTTTACAATACAAATACAAACTGACAGGACCAACTCCAAAAAATTTCCAAGGTAATCTTCCATGGCAGCGAATCTTCTTAGGCTACTGTATGCCATGTAGTCTTATCTGTTTTGGGGATAAGGTTGTTTCACTAAGATAAAGTAGTGAAAGACAGTAGGCTATATTTGTTAATCATGAACTAAAATGAGAAGGGAAAAAAAACATTCCTGATTTAGGACCATAAATGGACATATTGGGCAAGGCTGAGTTTGCCTTATATAAAGTGACGCAGTGAAAGAAAAAAAAAAAATCAATGCAACCGTAACTCTGTTTAAGTGAAATCAAGCAAGTAACATGCAAGTTAAAATTCAACTGGGTTCTCTGAAAAAGTGTCCATCCTGCTTCCCAATGGGGCTCTACCGTGACTAACAAAGTCTGGCTGTTTATTTCTTTCGTTTACTACTTATTCTCGAGGTTTAGAGTCATTTCTGCTGTTATGAAAGATTGAACAGCGAGTACTGAGAGCATTTTCCATGTCGCTTATATAGTGTATGTAAACAATAGCATTGCTGTGTTACATAAACCAGAAACTGGTGCTTTTTGGGGCTTGGTTCACAAACAACTTTTAACCGACAGAAATGGAAAAACTGAAGCCACCTCCAGTCTCGATTTGACAGATGCAAAACACACACAAGTGGAAGCTCTGCACACACGCTGACACACACATAAAGATACGCCCGACCTGCCCGTCTGCCTCTGTCCTCACGCATTGTCTTTATTAGGGGATACCGGTTAGCCGGGCAGATTTTCCAGCCCCTTGCAGGCGAATCGTCTAACGAGGCAGACCATTTCCAGCAAAGGCTTGGCCCCATGCCACTCAAATGAAGACCACATTTCTGCAGCAGTCTGAACTGTCTATGTCTGCCATCTAAAGGGGAAGCTCAGTCTGTTAGGACGAGATTGGATCTCGGAGCACTTCAAAGCTGTGTGGGCTGCAGCGCTCACATCCTGTCTGTGACTGACATCACTACAAGGAGAATGACTTCAAACCCCGGGTATTAGGTACCAAAGCAGGAGCACAGCTCTCAAAGCCTTGAGTCACAGCTGAGAGCAGGACACCCAGGAAAGCAACCACCTGCTGCACCCTTTTCTCAACTTCTCAGATGTGGGGAAGCAGATGAATTTCTTGTCAACAATAGGGACCCCTACAGCCAAACAATTTTCCTCCAAAGCCGCGATAACCCGAGGGTTTATCAGAAGATGGCATTCGTCTAGCGCTACAATGTTCTTCCATAGAAATCTGTTGGTTATAAACCAAGAGTAAAAATATCATTTATATACCCTGTGATGAACTGGCAACCTGTCCGGGGTGTACCTCACCTGTCGCCCAAAAGTCTCCTGGAGACAGGCTCCAGCCTCTATCTCCAGATTGATATTTTATGAAGGTAAATCGATCAAGTCTGAACACTAATTTATCACGATTACAAATATTAAGTGGTCTGCACCCACTGAACACAGCTGTGGCAGCAACACAGAGCCACACAGGCCTGGTTACCAAGCAACAGCTTCACAATAACAAGACCACTTCATTTCTAGGTATGTCAGAGCAGAGAGCATGGATACTGTACAGTATGTGAGCCATGAAAGCAAAGCTAAAGGCAGTACATGCTGAGAAATAACACAATATGTACCTTGGCAGCTGAAAACCTGTGATAGAATTTCTGCATAAATATACTCATCAGCAAATTTTCTTTGTTTTCCATCCCAGTGGTTCCCTAAGTTAGGGTTGCCCCTCCCTATATAGATCCTCAGACAACTTTAATATTGTTGCTAAGAGCATATTTTGTCATAATTATTACAAGAAATAAAAAGAGAAACCCTAAGTGGCTAAAACTAGATCGATGGTTGTGGTTGTGGAGTCTGTTAGTCTTGTCATTGTTTCCTCACTTAATTAGCTTAGTATCATATTTCTATCCTTGAACCAGTGATAGTTGGGGTCACAAGTCAGTCATTGCTATTTTATGAGCCAAAAGCAGAAAAAATGTTGGCAAAGTAAGTATTTTGAATGATTTAGATGGTCATTTCAATATGAACCTTCTATTAGTAAGATACCAAATGGGTTTTGTTAAGAGAGTGGGGAATCTTTGAAAGTCTTAGCATTACTAGCAGTTAACATTAATGTTAGGACCAACATGGAAAGAACACTTAAGGAGGAAACTCAAAATATTTTTGGTTGAAACATTTTAAGGGGTTACCATTTTACCAGTAGATAACTTATTAGATGTCTTAAACCAGTGAAAATTCAGAGTTTCAAGAGGATTAATTGCACAGGAACTAAAGATAGGAAGTGGTGTGACACCAGTCGGAAACACATACTGTAAAGAAAACTTAGAAAGTATTTTAAAATGACTTAAAGTACTATATCATTTAAGTCTTTTACACCTATACCCCTAAATCAGACATCTACTTTAACCGGATATGCTTTACATTTTCTTTCCTCATTGGATGATCATTGTAAAATTACCAGTGGTGTCATTCCTCCTACCTTAATTTTCAGTTTAAATAATCGTAATGTTTTTTGTTAATAACCACCCAATGTAAACCTGATGGCAGTTAAAAGGTTCAGGGAGTCTGTTTTGGTCCTGGTGTCAGACTAGCTATTAGGGTCAGCTTCCAGATCCAACCAATCTGGATCTAAAAAAAATTAAAATGCCAAGAGAGCTGTCTCCAATGGTTAGGTTGTAGCTTACATAACGTAACTTCATTTTAAAAATCCTTAATTATCTTTTTCATATGTATACATGGTAGGGCAGAAGGAAACAAAGTTGTCTAGAAAACACAGCAAGACAATATCTGTGTTCCCATTACAAATGTGCGCAAAACTTTGTTGATATTCTGCTAAAGTCGAATTACTGTGTGCCCATTAAAATCATATGTGAATAAGCTTGTTCACACAATATGTCAGTAAAAAGGATGCCGCTCTATCATTCTCCTACCACTTCCTGTTGTCTTCTTTGTTTTTTCCGCTAGTAGTAATATCCGGTTGTTAATCACATGACTCGTGATGCAAAACAAGTGTTGAAATTGCAGTTTTGTGAAATACACTAATTTTGATACAGCTGAAAAAACACCTCATCCTAATGCAAAACCTTACCGAAAAACTTTGGGTATTTTCAAAAATTGTCTTATTTCTATTAATCATTTATTTTTGTAATTCCAACTTGCACAATTATACGGTCAAAGGAAATGCAGCCATTGACCCAAAAACACATAAGTCACCAACCAAAGAGGCAAGAAATACTATTAATGTTTTGAAATGACCAGTTAGGATACCCAAACTTAGTCCCACAGAAATGCTGGGGAGTAAGCTGATGTGAGCAATTCGTGTTATGACTGGAGGGGGTCTGCATGGATGAATGAGCACAAATTCTTTCAAGCTGATACCCAGGACTGATCAACAGTTACAGGAAACATTTAGGTGGAGTAAATTGTGCATAAGGGAGTCATACTACATGCCAAATGGAAAAAGCCTCTTTTTCAGGCCGTCGGTTTTGCATTACTGACTTATTTTACTATCTATGCATAGATCTTGCTTAAAATTCTGAAGTTTGACATTTAAGGATTATAGAGAAAGTGTAGAACATTCACAAACTTCATCACCGTCATCACTTGGAAGGCTTGTAGTAAAAAGAACCGTCTATGTGGGACAAATTTGTATTGGGTAATAATAACACCGATAGAGAGAGTAATATACGTTCAAGTCCAACAGCAAATAAATATCTAAATATACATTTCAAAAGAAAGAAGTAGGACATGTAAGGTTTGTGTGCAATTCCATGTAAGAAACAAATATTATTCATGTGTTTGTAAGAGACCCTGGCAAAAGAGGAATGAAGGGAAACTGAACGACGTAAAGATGCAGGAACAAACAAAGCCAGATAAGATTTGGAGTTTCCCATGCTAACCCTCCTCCCCAGAGCAGTGACTACATCTGTGCACTGATCCCCCACCCAAACCCCCCCTCCGCTTGCATGGACTCTGTTGGCCCCAGTCACCTCCCAAAAAGACCCCACTGCATTCCTGCTCCAGCTGTGGCTCTCCTCCTCTCCCCATGGTTCGTCTCTCTTCCCTCTGCCTACCACCATGCTCCCCAACCACTCCTCGTAGCCCCCAAACTCACTAGCTCAGGCCTGGGAGTGATTATCAGCCCATTGCCAGGAGGAGGAAGAGAAGAAAAGGAAAGCAGAGAAGAACAAGAAGAACAAGAAGAACAAGACGAAGAAAAAAAAAAAGAAAAAGAGGAATTGTCTGGAAAGTAACTGCTCTCTTACCCCTTGTTCCGATTCCAGGGGCTCGGCTTTGACTCGGACTGCAGGCATTCCGTCAAGCATTAACATCCTGTTTCTTAGGCTGCCTGTAAAGGAACACAGAGGAGGTGTAAGACGGGTGTTTTGGCGTGACTAAGCAGGTCCCACACTCAGTTATTCACACATGGTCATCTGCAATGTAGTGCCTGCACCCAATGGGAAATGGGCACGTTTTTAAATAGGAATGAATTTGGGTTGAAAGCCCAAATTCAACCCAAATTTGCACAAGATGAGCACAAACTGTGGAAAGCCGGTACGTACGCAGCAGGGCATTCTTAATGTCCTTGTTTGCTGGTGTGAGGCTTATGCAATAACGCTGATTACAAACCTCTCAAGACATTTTTGGAATACAAACTGATGCACTGACATCATCTAAAAAAGAACAGAAACAGAGTCCGCTAAGATAAAGAAAATAATGGCTGCATGCAATGAAAACTTTCCTTTGTAAAACTCATAAGCATAATACACATAATCACAATATTTGCACATCACTTCATCCCTTCTGTCTAGTCACGTTATTTAAAGCAGGCAGCCCAGCCCGCCTCCTCAGTTCCACGCTGTGGCTTTAAGAGGGATACTCAGATGGAGCCAATGACAACAATGCGTGCGCCGTATCCCCTCAGCTGGAGCCGACCTGAGGTAACCCTCCCTCTTATTATTTTAGCAGCGCTACATGGAGGAATGCAAGCAAGACAAATAGACTCTAAACATCTCTATTACTCTCCGCTGCTGGCACCACCAGACAGAGTTTGCATCTCGGCCTTTGGAATAAGCAGCAAACGAGATCATTGCGATCACGAGTGTAAAACTAGAGATAGAATGTTTAAGCTGTGTGTATGCAGCGCGTTGCACTGAAGATTTTTGTACGTTAAACTTCTGGCGTTTTCTCGAGATTTCAAGTAGAAGTCCAACACAAATGACTGCAGACTGGAAAGTGATAAATGCTTTCAAGCATTCTCAGACTCTAACCCTCCACTCTACAGTGTCTCAGACTGAACACTGATTAATTGTGTCTGATGGGGTTGGGACTTAGCTCCATCTAGGCCTGTCACGATAACAATTTTTGTTGCGTGATAAATTTTCTCATAAGTTATTGAAATAAACTATAATATTGTTGTTTGGAGACCCGTTTTCAAGTAAAATAATGGTAATGGCATAAAAATGCAAGTACATCCTGTCAAAAACTAAATTAAAAGAAATTTCTAACAAACAATTTTACACTAAAATAGAAGGACATTTTAAACATCAAAAATAAATAAACAAAACAGCAGAAATAATAAATAAAGTGGATACTAAAGTACACAAAATTGCCTTTCAAAAGAGGGGCTAGTTGAGATCAATGCACAGACTGAAGCCCTTTGTCATCCAGTCTTTGATAGAAAGAGACACAAGAACAACAATCATACAAATGGAAATTATTGAGTTCACTTTAATTTATCATGCAGTGAATTGATGCATTGTTTATTGCAACAGACCTAGCTCCATCTATCTTCCTCTGACCATCTTCCTAGTCCCTGCAGAATTAAAGCATCTTCTTCATCTGCTGACGTACACCGGACAGCACCTGTTATTACTAAACAGCCCACATTTTTGAAACTTCTGGTATTCTTTTACATGTTTTAAGTAATTTCTTGCCATCCAAGACATCCCAAAGAACTGTTGCAGCAAAAAAAAAAAAAAAATCAAGAGCCACCGATTGTTTCTTTTCTTCTCAGATTTTCAAGCTGGAGGCTAATCCTGACCGTTTGTGCGTGAGGGGAGGTAGAGAAAGAGGGCGGATTTACTCCCTCAATCTGCAGCGCCAACCCCCCGCCCCCTCTCCACCCCTTCAAACCCCCACCAGAGCTGGCCTCTCACATCTAACTCCCTCAGGTACCCTGGCTGTGCCGCTATTGTGTTGTTGTCCAGGATGTCCTTCGGCTTCAGGTCTTGGTAGGCCCAGATAGCGTTGCCATAGTAACAGTTGGCGGGTGGAGCAGCAGTCTGAGTCCAGCCTTAAGCCATGTGTTGAGGAGAAAATAAAAAGGGGGAGTGTGTTCAGGCAGGCAGAAAGTGGGATTTGTTTTTCTCCGATTAAAAGTGTTTTTCGCTTTTAAAAGAACATGTATTGTTTTTTGTTTGTTTTTTTTTAAAGGGAAACTTCACAAAACTTATTTTCAAGACCAGAAAAAAGTTTCTGCTTTTATGTTAGTGCTGCATGTTCAACCTATTTTGTCAAATCACCAATGCTCATTTCCTGAAAGCAACATGCTTTCCATTAGCGCCTGAAAGTCCAGTTAATCCAATGGCGTTGAAGCACCTTCCTAATGAACTAGCCTGCAGAGGGCCATTCATAGGAAATCAATGGCGGTCGCATAGCTCTGCTTGTGACTGCAAAGAGCTAGCAGCAGTAAAGAGAAACCCAACACTGCGTAACGAGGTAACAGAGGAGGCCCGAATATCTTGAAATCAAGATTCTTTTATAACAGCTCTTGCTCTTGTAAAAGAATCATTTCTGCCTGCAGAGAATCCCAAATCACACAGACTGAAATGGGAAAAAGGCTGAAATGGATACAATTTCTACAGGACGACAAACCAGTACATGTCCAGTGTTATATATCACATTTTTTTGTGTGTGCTAGCGGCAGGCTCAGGCAACCACCAGTGAGTTGTCCATCAGTGACGTGAGGTGCTGTGTGTGGGAGATAGAGAGGTTGGGGGTGGGGAGGAAAGGTAGCAGGAAACAGGGTAGATTAAGATCACCTTTCCATTTGCTCCACTCCAAAATGAAATGGCCATCCCAGGTGTGTGTGGGGGGAGCCGGTGGAGAGAGAAGGGCAGTGAAGTGTTGAGGCATCTCATTTCTCCCTCCAGCAAACCTTGCTCTTCCCTCAAATATAGTTAAGAGGGAAAAAAATTAAGTTAAAGGTAGCAGGTGAGGCTCAGTGGCGATGTCAGCTGCAAAATTGCTCCATGCAAGGAGGTTTTGTTAAGTCTTTCTGCTAAGGTTAGTGACATCGCAGGCTGATGCCTCGAATCAGGCTGGGTTGATCAAGACATCTTTAGGTCACTAGTAGAAATAATGATTGTGTCATTTTTATGTGCAGAACTTTGAAGGCCGTGAGCATTATTTTTAAATCTTAACAAAATCTGGTGTTTTTTTCCAATCCAGGTGACTTTGCCCTTTACACTGGTGTCGATAGTACAACAGAGACTGTGTTGGATGTTGCTGCTGTTCTCTGACTATCTGTGTCATGTGGCCTCCTCTACCTGCTATGCTACCCACAGAAATGTCTGTGTAGGAGACAGACGGCAGCCGAAACACCACTACATAATTTTAAGCAAAGCACCTTGTATAAGGCAGGAATACAAGTTTTCTGTTAGTTTGGTCCACCCAGAATTAACAGTAACCACATTAAAATAAATCAACAAAATATAACGGTGATTTGCCAAGATCCAAATCACCGTTATATTTTGTTAAGAATTGTTAAGAAAACATTAACAATGAGGCTTATTTTAAGGAAGCCACTGGAAAATTTCTGGTGAGAGATCCCCAGCCTCTTACCAATCACCACATCATTCCACGATATGCATGTTCTGTACGCCTCAAGGTCAGCAAAAAGGTTCTAACATACAATTGGGAATTGTTGTCTGCCAACATATAATATGCTCCTGATCTACCTCATGTGGTAGCAATCCTTTAACCATAATGATCTGTAAGGTTCAGTATGCCAAAAAGTGCATTAGGATAGTTTATTGTGGTCAGATGATCCACCAGTGTCCGTCTGATGCAAGTACATCAATCAGCAAAATATAATTCAGACAGTAACAATCATAGTATAGGAGGACGAACAAGATGTTTGCTTCTATTCAGTCAGATTTGGGGAAACCCTCATGCTTATCTTGTGCATGTAGTTCTGGTGATTTCTGTGGGTTTATCCACGACCCTTTGATTCTGCTATCCCAGCTGCATGATCTGAAAGTGCACCCATCCCATGGTCTGTAGAGATCTATGTGGATAATGTGACTGGATCCATAGTGGAAGGCTCCACTATGGATATAGTGTACACCTGTGATCCAACAGGAACGACTGAAATGGTTTGTATTCTTCTGTTGACTTAAACAGCCAGTGGATGAGCTGGTGTGTTATCATCACCTGATATGCAGGGCTGCATATCTCTGACTCTAACAATATAGCTGACACTAAAATAAGATGAATACAAGTGTGCACACGTGTTGACTTTATTATCATAAAATATGAGTTTTGGCTGCTTAGTGATTTGTTCACTTCCATTGTCAGAACAAGAAAGCTAGTTTATACCTGAATTACACAGAAAAGAGTTTATATAAGCAACTAACCAGATGAAAGGAGCTTGTGCAGCGGGTGGTGAACATCTCTGTTCGTTCATGCAAGCATGATCCTGCTTTAGGATGTTCCCATGTAAGAGAAATGAAACATACTTTTGCCAAAATAAAAGTACGGCTTAAATAACCTCTTGAAACCAGACTTTAGTAACTGGCTGCACTCTACCATCTCTGCTTCCCCTCTTATCTCTAGCTCTCATGTGAATGTACTTATGCACAGAAACGGCACAAACCCGGCGCAACAGAAGGGCCCCCGCCAATGCTTTGTTCCTGTGTTGAGTGCCCACAGCAACCGCTTGCATCTGTGTCACAGAGGCCGGACCTGCTGCCACAAGCTGGGGCGGAAGAGGGGATGGGAAAGAGTGGGCCGCAGCGAGTTCAGGGTGATACATGAGTACGGATTAGGGAAGGTGATAGGAAAAGGAGCGAGCGAGGGTGGGGGCCGTGTTGAAGAGTTGCTGGCAAGAGTGGTGTACGAGGGGGAGCAATCAAGGAGAGTTGAAAGGGCTCGGAGGGGGCTGGTTCAGCAGGAGGAGGGGGTAGGAGTCAAAGAAGTGAGAGTGGATAGAGAGGGGATATGGAGTTGAGCCAAGGTCTGGTCGAGCGCAAAGCATACAGTGCAAGAATGTCAACAGATCCCCCCCACTCCTCAACCCCTTTATGGTCCCCTAACAAAAAGAAAAAAAGAAAGAGAAAAGGCTGCAAATAAAAACTACTTCATCGGAAAAAAAATAAGAAGAAACCATTATACAGAGCTATTAATGCTATTGCACAAAAATCAGAGAGTTGTTGGGTGATATGAGATGAGCATTTCCTGTGTTGTGCTTGAACTGTCTGTCGTTGGCCTCTTTGCAGCAGCTCACTTCCCTCTTCTGAGCCCCTGGACACCCCGGTGTGACACATTGGCCTGATAACTGGCCTACAACCACTAGCTCACCCGCACACTACTCTACTCCTTCTCTTTTCAGTTGCTGAGCGCATGAACTTTTAGAAAAGCTGAGTACATTCACAATTACACGCCTCTCACAAAGGAAAGTGAAGACAATAGTGAATGTCACTTTTGTTGATAATGTAAAATACATTTTTAATAAATGTAATTAAACTGATTTTTGTCTCCAAAGCAACAGAACGACAAAAACATCTGCTTTTCAATCTGAACATGGTTCATATTTACCCGCCACCCCATGTATCTCACCCCACCATTCAAATACAGGAGTTCCCTAGAGAGTTAAAGCTTAAAGAATAACTTTACTGAGGCAAAAACTGGCGTTTGGTCAAAGGTTCAGCATGCTTGAGTCTTGTACCCGCTCTTCCCCGTATTGCAAAGCCAAAGGCTTTCTTACATCACATAAATAAAATATTTGTTCTGCTTCAAACTGTCATGGTCTGAAAGGTTCTAGTTTGTTTCCCTTGTCTTGTTTTCTGACTTTAGACTGTCACCTGTATGTTTTTATCTCCTCATATCTATAGCTCCTGTTTCTCTTTTTGTCTTGCATATGCCTTTTGTTGCCCAATGCCATTTTTGGATGTTTGCTGATTTTCAGTTTTTGCCTTAGTTGGTCTCTTGTTGAGCTTTGGCTTTTAGAAATCCCTTTAAATCAGTTTTGTCACCAAAAGGGGTAAAAATTGTTGCATGGTTTAACAATCGGTTTCATTTGTGTACAAAAAAATTTAGGTATAAAAGGTATAAGACAAATAGTCCGAGGCAAAAATATTCCTTATTTTATTACACAACAACCAGAAAAATGCCTGTAAAAAGGTTTTTTGTAATAAGTGAACTCAAAGTCATGCCTAATTGTTAGATGGAAAGAAAATGCTAAATTATTTCTTACAAAATAAAATCTGAAATACTGTGGTGGGTAACTGCACTCACCCCTCCCCCCACCCCCCTAAACAACACAGCAGTGAAGCTATGTATCTTCAGAAGTGACCAAACCTCAAAAAGAGGTTGCATCTCTGTGTAACTTAATCTCCAGCTGTTTTCTGAAGGCTTCAGAGGTTTTGCTAGAGAACATCAGTGAACAAGCACCTTCATGAAGACAAAGGCACACAGCAGACAGATCAGGAATAAAGTTGTACAGGCGATGTCAGCAACTAATTTAAACACCTCATGGTGGGTCTTTTGATCAATCAATTACATTAGCATTTTGGAAGTGTGGCCAAAAAAAAGTACAGATTGTCAGGTACTGGGTGCCTCAGCTGCTTTTCTTCAGCTGAGACAGGGAGCCAAATGGATGGATAATTAATACAGGATCATTATGGCAGAAACACAGTTAGAGGCAAAAACTTGTGATAGGGGTGGAGATTCTCTTTTCAGCAGGAAGAGAGATGTAAACATATAGCCAGAGCTGCAACAGAATGGCAATTAAAGAATACACCCTGAGTTAGAATATCACAGTCAAAGTCCAGGCAGTATCTTGTGTGCAAAGCTGGTAGAGATATATGTCGAAGGAATTGCAGCAGTACTTGCAGCAGGAGGTGGTTGCACAATAAACTAAATCATAGGGGCTGAAGACAAAAGCACAATACATTTGCAGATTTTTATTTGCAGAACATTTCTGAAAATTGTGTATCCTATTGGTTACATTGACATTTGTGGTTGTAATATGACATACTGAAACAGGTTAAGGTGTGTGGTTACTTTTTAAAGGCACTACAAGGGTTATTATATGTTTAAAATATGTCTGACTTTAATGTTCTTTCTCTGAGACCCCTGCAGAAGCACCAAGAAGAGACTGAAGAACCTTGCTTTGTTTTAACCTTTTGCATTAAACCCCAATTATGTAGGAGTAGATACTTCCTGTGACACAACTAATAGTATTCTTTGCACTTCCACATCCTGGCAGATCAGTGTTTTATATTTCACATTCGCATCAAAGCAATTTGACAGAGACTTATATGAAATATGTCTCCAGCAGTCAGCGAACGTGGCGAGGGATCATAATGTAAACTTTTCTCCAGGGGTACAGAAAGTGTTCTCAGCATTTGTTTTCACACGCCGAGTACAGTAGTACTCCCCTTAATGAGATACGTGACCTTTATGTGAAACTGGCGGAGTTCCCCTTTTATGGCTTTCCAGCCAAAGACAGACAATACCAGGTAAACGCCACTGATGATGTGTGTTACTCTCACCTCTGTGACAATAAGTGTGTTTTTCCGCAGTCCACCCTTCTAGATGTACTGACATTGACATAATCTCTTTTTTTTTGTATAATTCCTGGCACTCTGTAAATGGTCTCATAATTTCCATTTCATAAGCTGTATTTTCCTTGGCAAGAGCAACAAGATAAAGTCTTTCAGATGCTTCTGGGAGACTTCTGAACAGGACTCGAGAGAGCAGAATCTCTCTACTTATAAAAGCGAGGACTTCTCTATCAGATGACAAGCCCAATGGCATCAAATTGCAGCTTATGTGCACTGCATTGTTAAAAAAACAGGAGGGAGAAAACACTTTCCTTTAGGGATAAAACCCCCTTAAAAAATGCACTCAGCTGATGCTTTTACCTCAAAACACTCTAGACATTTCCTCAGAGAATAGCTGCAGTCCAGAGAGGACAAACTTTCTGCATGAACACAGCTATTAATAGAGAGAACACACTCATCATGTGTTGGGTAATTTAATCCTACAAAGCCTAATCTGTGGACAATTTGGGTAAAAATAAAAAAGTTTGGGGATGTTATAGTTAGGTAAGCAGATTAAACTTTTCTTGACGATTGCCTCAATCTGCTATTTAAACAGACTGAAAAATTTTGCATAATCGCTGGAATACTTTTCAGTAAGGTATAAAAAACTATGGGTTACCACGTCTGCTCTGATTCTTTTGCTATGCCTTGATGGCACTGATTTCTAGGTTTCTCTGAGGTCTAACTTTCCACGTTTCAGCACCTGTTGCTGCCTATTCAAATTCAGCTGTTTGGAAATATTTCTGGTCAAGAAAAACATCAGCAGTGGCGGCCTGGAAAAGGTGCACCACCCACTACTCTTTCTGAAATAATGATGTTTTAAAGCTACAAGATGTATGACCCCAGGCTAGCTACCGATTAGATAAAACTTTTTTATACCTTATGGTATTCTTCAGCATAGAGCAGGAAAAAGTATAAGTCACTTTACAAACATCCAGTATATATAGAAAAATAAATTCCACATTGCAGTATTGTATGGTCAGGAAAATAAAAAAAATGCAACAAAACACATTCTTAAAGCAGGTCATGCCCTCTATGGCCAATTCAGGACATTGTTGGGTCAAGCGTTGCATCGACTAAATGCATGTCAGAAAATCCCAAGTGTATGAAAAGACTAAGCATTTGTTAAAGCAGAGACACAGCACAAAATAGACCGAGACAGTTCCAAAGATGAGCTCGGGGTGTGGATGGCTGAAGGCAGAATGGTGAAAAAAATGAGTATTGATTTTATCGATCCCTCTGTCAGAGTACGCATCAACGTCCATTTCGATAAAGTTTATCCTTGAGAAAACCTCCGACTATGTCACAGACGTGGTCAAACTTTCGCTTTTCCTGCAAAGTTTTACTGAGTAAAAGTTATAATCATGACAAAATCCGTCTTCTAGGCCTTGAATCTCAATTAAACTCATCATCATCTTTTACCAGCAGAAAACTGGGTGATACTACAGCAAGTGTGGCAAAAGCCATCAGCAGCAGGGCTTCAAATGGCTGGAATAATTTTTATCAGAGCTACAGAGTTTTCTATATCAAAAGACAGGCCACCAACTAAACAGGTCTTATCTTAACCTGCTTTGACTTGAATACTGGCTTAGTCCATACACTGTTACAGTTTTATTGACACTGAGACAAACTAACTTCTTTGAACTGGATTTTCTAGAAAATACCTGGATTTTTTAAAAGCATTTTCTAAAGACAGACTACCAGATGTGTAACCAAACATGTAGTGGTTCACATGTCTTCAACATAGAACCGTAAAGCTCTTGCTTCAGTCAAATAGAGCATCTCGTCCAAAACAGAACTGGTGTAATATGAGGAATAGCATGGAGTGTCATCATTTACTTATCTCTTCAGCATGACACAATGGGAGTAACACTCAATAAAAAACAAGCTATTACAAAAAATCTTATAACAAAGTGATGAATTGTGTTTGAAAAGGATAGATTAGATTTGAGCCACCAAGCTCTGAGAATCTGAGAATAAAACAGTTCCATTAATAGAGCTGATACTCATGTAAATACACACATAACACAAAACACACACACACAAGACACACTTATACAACAGTAAGGGCCCATGGAAGTTCCCATATTCTGGTGGATTGCCCTTGGGCCTGTGCTATTTCTGCTGGGGGCAGGGGGATCCTGTGTCAGTAATCCTGTCAGGATGAGGGGGATGAGGTCGCCGGATGCAGCTCAAGTCCACTGCCTACATCCTCGTAACACATATGCACAAGCACACACAGAGAGAACAATATTAAGGAACCTGTCGCTGAGTAATGTCTACAGCACATTACCTGAGACAGCTTTTCAGACGACAAGAAAAAAAGAAAAGAAAAAAAAAAACTGGTGTGGTTTTATTATTTTTTTCTTTCCACTTGAAAAATGGGTTCTTCTTTTCCCCGTCTTTCTGACATTGTGAAAGGTCCCCACCTCCACCATTACAATCTTCTGCCTCTTGTGAAACTGTGGGAAATGAAGAAGCTGTTTATTCTGAGAGGAAACACTCAAAGCGAAAAGAAGAGTCGGTCACTGTCTGGTTTGTCTGTCTCCGTCTGTGTGTCAAATGCACTTCTTACAAAGCTGACTTCCTGAGCTGCTGCTCCGTTCTACAATCTGGCACAAACATGCACACACACATGAACACCCATGCAGACACATGCACGCACTCACTTGCAAACCTTGTGACCTCTTCCTGCACCCACGATAAACCATATTTATCTAAGATTCGGAGACAGACTCACGCATTCACACCAACATCCCAGCGCTCTGTATTGCAGTTCTGCCCATGAAAGAAGAATATGGATGCCCATTCAACACAAACAGCCACCCACACACACCTACCGCGCACACGCAAATGCACACGCACTTACACTCCTCCACAGTGCTCCAGAGAGAGGTAAACAGAAGAGTCTGACATCCTCTTGCATCATGTGCCTCAAATGCAGCAGAGAAGCAGCTAAACAAGCTGTGACTGTGACAGCTCTAAAGTGAGGTGGCTTTACTCGAGCGAGCCTCGGCTTCCGAGTCAAAGCAATTTGCGACACCGTTCCAGACGGTCTATGGTCAATTGGCTACAATTTTGATGTAAGCACGAGAAAGAATGAGTTAAATGTTTAGCATGGTTACAGTTGGAAAAAAGCACAATTGGACAAAGCTAAACACTTCATAGAGAGACAATTTAGTGAAAGGTCCACTTGCATAGTCTGGTGACCTCTAAGAAACACACACACACACTGACCTCATCTCAGTAAATGCTGTACAGGCTGTGTCTAAAAAAGCCTCTGACACAAAAACCTCACTCCTAAAAAAAGGAAGAGGACGTGGGGACAAATACACTAAGTCCTAAAATCTAGATCTTCTGCCACCAGATCTTACAATAATAAAATGTTGTAAATTAAAGTCTCTCTTTCAGATTTTATCAGCTTGCTCTCAGCATTTGACGTTGTCTCTTGAGGTGTTTGTAAGTTTTTGTTATGAACTCTAGGTGTTCCTTAAGCTTGACTTTTTGTTTCTATATCTGAAACTCTTATTTCGAAGTAGCAAAGGAGGTAGTTCTTGAGTTGCCCGGTTATTAGCCTTTATTATTCGGCTAATAAAGGCTTCTTGCCTCAAAACACTTGGTTACAAACAAAGAAAGGAAATATTTATAAGTACAGTTGTATCATTTCTAAACTTTCAATCTCGGTTTTTGTAAGGTCTTGGTATATTTTTTATGCCTTTTTGTGCTATAAAGAGGGAAAGAGTGGTTATACAGTATGTTGTGCATTTGTGACAGCCATGCTCAATAAGTGCTATAATTGCTAACATTTATTAGTACAGTTAGCATGGCTAGGTTTACAATTACAACTCTAGCATGTTCGATGACAGCCAGAGGTTGTCATCGAACCAACCACAGAAGAGGAACTATGACGGACTATGTTAAGCATTCCTGTTGCTGACTAAAATAAAAGTCTTGCTCTCTTTCTGTCTGGCTCTAATTGAGCCTGAATGACAAGTAAACATGTGTCAACATGTGGAAAATATTGTCCTTTCAAATAGCTCCTTACACCTTTTGTGTTTACTCTGAATTAAACTTAGACGCCTTATTGAAACTTCAATTAGCTCACTTTAAGTCTTGTTACTGTGATGTGACTGGGCCACGGTATGCTGTTTTCACTAATCATAGAAAGTTCACAAGTTTCTGACTGGCTGTAAAGCTAAAAATATTCCCATTTCACTTGCTGTCCCATTGACAAAGTGACTTGCTAATTGCTAGCTACTAACAATGCTGAAGACATCTGCCTCAAAGCTTCCTGTCAGTGGTAGACTGAAGGATTGTTTAAAATACTGCTTCATCCTGCTTCATCCTATGTGCATTACTTTTTTCCATAAAAAAGTAATGCCGAAACATTGTCCGGTCTTATAAAATGGGTGCACGGTTAAACACCTATTAAAGCCATGTAAAAGTAATGATATATGTAGAGAACCTAGTTGTGCCATTTTTCAGAAAGATACTCTATTCCTCTTTATAATAATGTTTTCAGACTATTGAGGTAAGCTGTGCACAAGAGACAGGGAGAAAAAGGTTAGTTGCAGTGGATCAATAAGAAATGCACTCAGTGACTCAGTACGAGTCTTTTATTTACCCTCAGTTCACAGGTCCCCAACCGAGGTGACTGCAGTGCAGTACTTAATAGCCTCGAACTTATACAGCAGCATCGTAGGTAGAATTCTATATAATGTATTAATACTGATAAAAAAAAAAAAACTTTAACCCAAGTTGGAAAAACACCAAAACCAAAGCAGTATTAAATATTGACAGAGCATTTTATGATGCAAACATAGCTGCATCTTTAGTACCCTTCCCTGCAGACCACTCCTCAACCCCCACCTCCCTAGTAGGGCATGTCTGTTGCCCTACTAGAGAATTCTTAGAGCAGGTTTTAGTCTTTTATTCCCCTCAGGCTCTGATCCTGTATGTGTGTTTTCTTCGTCTATGGCTGACTGTGATCCCCCAGGCCCCCCAGAACATACGTTCCTCTTATATAGAGCTCACAATACCTGGTTGTCTGCATGCATCACAGCACATGTGCATCCAAAAGCACTCTCAAAGATCGACCTAGATGTTGTACATTAACTGTACAATGCAGGCGTGAGCAGACACCAATACCCTGACTCATCTACAGCATCTCTTGTGAACAACTCACAGAGAAAAAAAAAAATCAACTCTTTAATTTCCTTCTTTCCTTTATCTTTTTTTTTCTCTCTCTCTCACTTGGTATCTCTGGTGATATAAACAGTGGTGAACGTGAAGGCGCACAGCAAGCTCAAGGGCGTTTTAGAGTTCAACAGCCTCACAGACTCCTCTAGATGCGGCATCACATCCTATCTAACCTTACTTTGTGCTGACACAACCAAGTCCATTCCAATATGCTGCACATGGAAATGGACAATAATGAACCAACCAAAACATTCCAACACACTGACACTTATTGCACCGAGTATATGCAGTTATTTTCGCTCAGCAAGTTTTTCCCTTCAGTTTGACCCGTGCCAGAGCTCCAAAGCCACTCCACGAAAGCCAGCAGCTACGTTTACCTCCATTACTCATCTGCTCACGCCTTCACTTCGATTATTTTTTTCTCTCTCTCTCTTTTCAAGCCAGCACTGTAGCACATTGATACCAAGTTGAAAAAAGGTGCGAGATGGACGACGTTGCTCATAGTCTGCACCTACGTTTGCTTCCACTGCTACAAGTCAAAGACCTAGTGGAAATCTCTAGTGCATCATTTCATCTGACTTGCAGTAACCTAAAACTAAAGGCAAACTGTGCTGCCTCCTTACGCAGGTCTGCAAAAGCCATCTGCACTAAGGCTAAAGAGAGGAAGCTCCCCAAAGGTTCTGTTAGGGGAAGCTGTTTTAGTAAAATGATCCACAACACTCTGGAAATACTGAGGTTCACTGGTCTTCCACAACCTTCTTCTTCTTCTCTGGCTTTCTGTCTGTTCTCCTTCCGTTTGTTGTCCAGCAGCCATATTTGGTCAAAGTAAAACTCCACACCGTGTAGAGGGAGGAAACGTCACTGCAGATAGAAGGCCCTTCCGCTGGCATACCGTTCCATCTGAGCCATGAAAACATGTCAAGCAACTTTAAATCAGAGTCTAGGGGCAAGATCTCTGCAAAGTGAGTCACTTCCTGTAAGATCTGAGTGTAGCCTTGGAGAAGGTGTCGTAATAAAAACAAAAAGAATAAATGTATCAATGTTTTTAGATAGATAGATAGATAGATAGATAGATAGATAGATAGATAGATAGATAGATAGATAGATAGATAGATAGATAGAT